>APFE030402839.1:31305-105812 GCA_000404065.3 Pinus taeda
TAGTTTATAATTTTAAAATTAAAGGAACCATTCTCTATCTTATTTTCAAGATTGAAGTAAGTCTTTTCTCCATTGAAAGTATGGCTATGACTAGATATCTTATGTATAAGAAGTTAATGTAGAAATTTTGTAGAATTTTTCTACAAATCAACGAACTTTGATACCATGTAGAACTTTTTCTACAAATCAACTAGCTCTGATACCATGTAGAAATTTTCCACCTGTAGATCAACTTGGCAATGCAATGTACTAAAGCAAAACACTTGATCTACTTCTACAAACAATTTAGCAGAAGCTTAATCAACCAAGAGCAACATCAATAAGAACACATATAACTGATAAGAAGGAATCAATCACACATAACACAAGATATATCCAGGGGAAAGCACCAGCATAAAACCCCAACCATGTATTATCAATCAAGTGGAAATCCTCTTCACAAACAAAAAGAATCAGCTCAATAGCTATCCTACTCCCTCTGAAGATCATCAGGATCTTCAATCAGAAGATGAAAATCATGGACTACCTAGGCCTCAATATACAGGCCACAAGTCCTCCAATCTCCTATAATAGATCCTTCTCCATGCAAGCAATGTTTACTAGAAATATCCAAGCATTTTATAGTACACTGTCCCACATCTAATCTCAATTGGGTATCTGACAGAACTGACATGCAACAGTTATCCATGAGTGAATCCTCAGTTATCTAAAATAATAGTTGTCACATGCATGCAAGCATTAACAAACTATATTTTATTATTTTAACTTGTTAAAAGAATCTAACTAGACTTGACTAGTTAGAACTAAGTCAACTGATTCTCTCATTATAGAACTCATACTTATTCCCTCATTCAGTGGAGGAAATTAAGAACAGATTCCCCAATCAGTGGAGAAATAATTGCATGTTCTCACAAAGACTTCAAGTTTGCTTTTCCTTAACCAATTAACTCATGGAGAATTAATTAATTAATATTTCCAACTGCTGTTAAGACCAAAATTAATTTTGCTTCCTATAGATAGACTAGGGACTGCTATGAATAGGAAGTGATCCAGAAATGCTATTTTTAGAACTCTCTATTTTTAGCAGTTTCACCTCTCACCCAATGTGGCCAATGACCTCACTGGGCAAACTGCTATTTTTAGACATGCTATCTTTAGCAGGTCTATTTTTTGCACATTCTAAATTTAGCATTTCTTGTTGCACACTTTTCAACAGTTAAACAATATGGAAGCCAAGAAGTTTCCTAAAATTGCTTCTAACTCTAGCCAAAACATCCACCTTCAACTCAAGGAGGGATGGCATAAAGATGTTCACTAATTGTCTTGGGAGATTTCATGGTGTAGTGTTATTTATAAATTTATATATGGATATGAGGTTTGGGGTTACAGTGTTCCCCCAAAGTTGTGGAAGAAACTAGAACAAATCCAAAAGTAGTTTATACCCTACAATCTCAAAATTAAAGGAAATATTCCCTCTCATATTCTCTTGATTGAAGCATGTTTTTCCTCCATTAAAAGCATGGCTAGATCGAGGTATCTTATGTGTAAGATGAATTTAAACAGCATGGAAGCCAATACGTTTCCTAAAATTGCTTCTAACTATAGCATAAAACCCCACCTTTAGCTCAAGTGAAGATGGCATAAGGATGTTCACTAATTGTCTTGGGAGATTCCATAATAGTCATCAAGATGATGCTAGGGATATCCACACCAATGGATCACACACTTCTTGTAGTGATGACTCATGCAATCAATGTGGTGAAGGAACTAAATAAAATCCCAATCTTCCACATGAAATGAAATACAATGCAAAGTTAGTTCAAATAGCCAAACAAGGCATTTGAAATTCTCACTAGTGATTCAACCCCCCCCAAAAAAAAACAAACTAGCGAGCAATACAAATCCAAATCAAATAGCCAAATGATCAATCAAAACTCTCATCAATAAAATGGAAAACATTAGGATCAATTAATTTGTAGCATACCCTAAGCTTGACTAGAGATAGTATCAAATAATTTCACAAAAAAATTAATAATAATGAATAACAAACGAATAACAAACTTAAAAAATTTTATTGAGATAACTCGTGCAATCTAAAGGAAAATCAAATAGCCAAATGATACATCAAACTCCCATCAGTGAAATGGCTAAAAAGGAGATCAATTAATTTACAGCATACCCTAATCATGTAACATTAATTTTTCACATGGCATCATGTCAAACAAAACAAAAGACAAATCTCCACTTTTGTTTCTAGACAAGAGCACTCAACACCATCACCATCATTTATGGCATGCAAGAATTTATGCGACTTCTAGTTACGTCATAGGCATTGTCTATATTGGAATTAGGCTTAAGGTATTTTGATTTTTTTAATAATTGAATGGTCAAGATTTGATATCAAGAGAATATTCTTCATCTAATACATGATCTAACCAATCATATGAAAATGATTTGAATAGGTTTTCAATTTCAAATGAAAGAATAGCATATTTAATTTAAATATTATTTATTTCACCACATGTTAAGCAGTTTGGAATTGAATCACTTAGGTTTTGTTTGGCTTAGCATCCAACTCGATCGCCACGTTACTCTATCATAGGTTTGGTTGAATTTTAATCATAGAAACGATTGATGCATATTGAACAAGAGGTGACCATGATATGTGTATGTCTTTCACTGGAACCAAGGCTTCAACAAGGTCCCCGGGTTAAGTGATAATTGATCAATGGTGCCCCTGGATCATGGATGATCAAGTTGGTTGGTAACCACATGGCCATGCTTCAACTCTACTACACCATGTTAATTCAAACAAATTTATTTATTTATTTATTTATTTATTTTAATCTGGATTGTTGATGTGCACAAATATACTCAAGGATATGATCACAACTTGACCTTTGCAACTATAAAGGTGGGTTGTTTGTTTCTTCTTTCTTCATGAATTCGGGAAGAAGCAATATATTGATATTAGAAATCGGGAAGAAGCAATATATTGATATTAGAAATTTAACTTATCGATATTAGAAATTTTTGTTATATGCATACTACATTTATAAAACTCAGGAATGTTCATTTCTTAGTTTGTCGCAAACTATTTTATATAGTACTAGCGTTATTTAGACATAGCTTTTTTAAACTACCCACATTGTATATCATTGTAAGCATTAAGCACTAGTTATAGCTTTTTAAGTGTAATACATATTTTTATGTTTTGCATTACTCATTATTATATATGAATGTGGGTTAACTCATTATATTTATTTGAGAAATGTTATGTTTAAAATAACATATAAGTAGTTAGTAAGAATACATATTTTTAGGTTTTAAATCATTAACTTACTTCCTTCAATTTAAATAATATAGTCTTTAACCTGTTTCCTTAAATTTAAATAAAATGAACTTTAATTTTAAACTTTGCTCGAAAATTAAATAGAAATCTCAACTGAGATAATATCTATAATAATATTGATAAACATTTAATCCATACTGAAACTTAAATTCGCTATAATAATATACTTAAATAAAAATTTAATTTAATGATATAAATATTTTTATTAAAAATATTTTTTTTTTAACTTAAATTTCTTTAATTTAATTCATTTTATAATTTAACTATAAAATATAAAATATAATATTATAAATTTATTTTTATTTAATTTTAACATTTTAATATAAATCAATTTAAATATTAAATTTAAGGTGCAACGCGGCGTCACGTACAAGGGCCTCCACAACGACACCTAAGGGTGGGGATGGTGGCGTCACATGGGACTCTATTATATTCAAATCAGGGGCCCACGAATGTGGGTCTTTATGTACGATAGTGGGGGTGTGAGTTGGCCACGTGAAGGCACAATACACAATTCTACATCACGTGATATTACCTACCACCCCTTCACTAAAGCAACGAGAGGACCCCATAATAAGAGTTTGTGACTCCTAGGGTGATGCACTATTCTTTACGCTTTAGAGGGCCCCCTTAATTTTTTTTATCAAATTACAATCCAACTTAGCATTAGAACAACATGAAGGTTTTGTCCCTTGCATGATTCCGTGACTCTTATTAACACATCCCAAAGGGGATAGTAAGCATTGTACATAAAACATTTTGTAAAGTGGAAAATTTAATTAATGTAATAATTCTGCAACGGAAAAGAAGTGCGTGTTCACATATAATTAGTTTTTTGGTTAGTTTGCCACTAAGGGGGTTTATGTATATGTACATCCAACTAACCTAAACACCTTTGCTGTCGGTGTTTCTTGATAAAATGACTTCTTTATTCTTGCTCCACAAGTCATGGGCATGTCCCCTGCCTCATCACGTGGGCATGCGTAACCTGTCATATAATGGATGAACATTGGTTTTTTTTTTCGATTTATCACATTATTATAAATTGAAATAATAACCATGTTTTGTTGCTCTGTTTGTTTTTTTTAAGATTGAATAATCTATAATATATATGTATAGAAAAATTATTTTCAGTTACTGATTTGTCATTTGGGAAACCAGACTAATAGCATAAGTTTAAAATTTTCCTATTCCATGTTTTATGGACTATCATACTATTTTTCAAAATGAAATGGTAAGTTCGAAAAAGGTAAACCATGAGATAATAGACATGACCATGGCTACACTATGATAAATATTTTCTTTAAAAAAATTGGCTCACTTAATTATCATTCAATTGGAAAGTCCATCAAGTTCATTGGTCACTGCTCAATGTCATTGTCCGAAGAGGAGAAATCATAATTTGCTAATTTCTCGATCAAAATTGACACTTTCTTACTGATCCTATCAACTTTATCCATTATTTCATCCATGCAAGTTAATAGTTCTTGCTAAGTGTCATCTCTATCCATTAGCATTCTAAGCATGAGAGATTTTATGCGCCAATATAGGTTGATAGTTCGAATGTAAGAGGAAGAGTGTTCCTTAGTAGAGTTTCCCCCATCGGGAATCCATTCATTGGTTTCTTTATCTACTTGTTTATGAGGAATAAACCTTCTATTTTGTCAAACCTAATCTTCCAATTCAGAGATTGCTCTTTGGACCACTTCAGGGATGATGTCTCTGTACTTGGTCATGGCAACACAAGTTGTTGATTGGGCTTAGGTCTAGCCAATAGAGGAGGAGGAAGGTTAGAGGCAGATGAGGGGCCCGACCTTCCTCTTCTCCCTCCATGTAGCGAAGAAGAGATAGGGTATCTTGTTATGTAATAGGGAGATGAGGGAAGGGTTAACTAGAGAAGGGGAGCATAGGAAGGATGGGGGGAATAAAGGCCAGAGTGAATACAAAAACAGTTCGAAGAAACAACAGGAGGAGCCCCAAGAGGGCGAGCCTCAAAGAAAAGAGGCAGGCTAGAGAGGGATGGCAATATGAGAAGCAAAAAAGAGCTCACTCGATGTGGGGAACCAGATGAGAAGGGCGAAAGAGTAATGAGAAAATGGAATTATCAAATGACCATATAAAACACACCTCCAAAAAATTAAGAGCCCCAAGAAATGGAAGTAAAACCAAAAGATAAAGAACCTATAACTCCAATAGAATGTATCGAGAGCAAAGTATCCACTATTGAATAACTATTCATAACAGAAATGATAATTACAACTAACTCCTTCGTTGAATTTGCTATAAACCAGAGATAATGCACCTTAAGCTAACTAACTTCCAACTGAAGACTATTTCCAGTCCTAGATATAGTATTAGCTCCATCATCGGATTGGCATTGGCATTCCTTCTTTATAAATTAACCGTCCCCAAAAATAGGTATATAAATTCCAAGAATTTCCCATAAAAACCAGGGTATAAAATGTAGTGATCAATTGCATAAACATTGACCCGCCCTCTCTTAACAACCTTGTTGCATCCCATGTCATGATATGTTATCAATATTCCTATAGTCTCCATAATTGTCACTCAGATGTCTTTGCGAGTTAAGTGTAGGATGATTTTACCTTCTTCAAAAACCCATGTAGCATAGGTCAACACGTCAACGCTCTCCCATAAACAAACTAGATTATGTTGTAGGTGCAAGTGTACGACGAACCATTCAGAGTGTCATTTGGTGGCCACTTTGCTCCCCCACACTCAAGAGGCTGCACTAATTTCAAGTTGTGGAGGTTGCCCCTCCATATATAAACCCAGCTTGGGGAGCTTTATCATTTTTTTTTATTTCTTTGCAAATGGCTCTTAGAGTGTCTAGAAGAATTTGCAACCAATCTGTATCCAACATTTCTATTTTGTATTGCATCCCCTCATTGATTAGTTTATATGCTAGCATATTTCGTTTTCTTCGTATATGGGAAAGAAGAGGGCTTATATTGCTGCTAATAAATCTTTGATTCTCATTAAGCCAATTTTTAGTCTGCAAATATTAGAGTCCTTGGAGGGTTGGAACCATTTTCTAGCTTTTTTATCATGAGTATAATGGTTTTAGAGTCTCCTTCAATTATTAACTTTTATAAATTAAGTTGGTAGGCTATTATCATACCTTGGTGTAGAGATTAAATTTCCTCACGTTGGTGTCATCGCCTAGATCTCCCGCATAAATATGAATGATTTTTCCATTTTAATCCCTAGAAACACCTCCAAAGGTAGTAGGGCCTTGATTGCCTTTGTAGGCCCCATCAAAGTTCAACTTTATAAAACCTATAAGTGGTGGTTTCCATTGATCAAGGCTTGAGGAAATGGGCTATGGTTGTGGGGGATAAATTGAGAGGGATTGGTTGAGCCCTCGAATCATGAGAATGTGCGATTATTTAGAGTTTCACTTCCAATCTTAATTAGTTTAGGGTATTGTGATGATTGTTTCTTGCACCTTTCACATAATGGATCTCCAAATTGTATTCGAATTTTTTTATTGGTATTTTCATATTCTTTTGTTCCTTTCCTTCTACATTTCCTAAGAAATAAGACCTAGGAAAAGTTGTCAAGCTCTATTTACAATAGCACTGTAAAGGGTCTAGGCACATAGGCTTCACTGGGGGAGAAATACCATGTGGGTTCATATTAGGGGATATATATTGAGGAAAAAATAACATAATATATTGGGGGATATATAGGGGGTAAAGGGTTTTTATATTGGAAAATATAAAAAATGGAGCTCAAACTTAATGAAAACATGTAAAGGGATATAAAAAATGTTAATGAAAAAAAGGATACATACAATATCTAGTGAAAGTAGGGGTTTTTTAAATTTGGAAGGTGTATTGGGTTCATATTGGTAGGGGGTTAAATAATGTGATTTTTAGAGGGATTTTCCAATATGTAGTCAAATTAAGGGTATTGTTTAATATACCATGAACACACATGATATGTCAGAGGTTCACTGATTTAATCCCCCGTGGGTCCAAGGTTCCATTCTTCGATTATTGAATGAATATTACTCCTATTTCAGTTGGACTATTTGATTACTATGGCTAAGCGCTCCCATAATTTTGCTGCAAAGCTATAGTTGTTAAGAATCTGCTCAATATTTTACGTGTTGTCCCAACAAAGATTACATCTAGTTGGTCCTTGAGATAATTCCATTTGAGGCAGAGGGTGAGGAGGTAGTGAGGGAGGGCGGTGTTGGGTGTGTGTTATATTCTTTCCATGACTAGCCATACACATGAGGGGGGGGAGGTCACAAGGGGGTGCAACCCCCGCCTGTCGGGGGGTTTGAGGAGGGTGGTAGCCCCCCCCCCACAAGGGGATCAAGACATCACCCCAAGAAAAAAAAATTGGACCCTATATTAGGTGGGGCGACCTACCTATGGTTTTGTGCATGGGTTTTGCACATGGTTTTGGGCATGATAGTTTCCTACCCATGGTATTTTGTAGACCCGATCAAGGAAAATACATGTATGTTCTAACCCAAGGTTAATGGATTAGGTTTTATGAATGCTTCAACATGTATATATACGTATTGTAACATTGAAAGGAAAATAATGAAAACTCAATCAGGTAGTCTCGGTTTTGGGATCCAGGGGGAAATCTTTGTGTATTTGTTTTATGTTCTCACCATTGTATTATTTTCTATTTTTAAGAATTCGTTGGTAGGTAATTTTTGTATAGGGTTAAAACCTATAGGGGGAGGTCAAATTCTAAGAGAAGAGAGGCCTAAACAAAGGGAATAGGGTGAAAGTGGATTGGGGGGTCTTAAATCTAGGGAGAGAAGGGGGACAAGGTGAAACCACCATAGAAATAACATCATGAAAAAGTGGGAGGAGAAATGATTTGACATAACAAGAGAACCATTAGGGATCCAATGAAGAGGAGTGTCTCAGCCTATTGTGATTATTCCTAAGGAGCATTTAGCTAATGTAGGGACTGAGGCTACTGCATCCTGCATAATCATTTTTTTTAAACTAATTTTTTCTAAATTTTTGCCGAGGGGCCCAAGTTTTTGCATTAAGCTCAAAGGAGACTTGTCTCATGACATAAATGACACCTAAAGAGAAATTTCCAGTAGTCAATGTCATGCTTTCAAATTTTGGACCTAAGATGGATTTTTATCTTTCCTAGTAGACCATCGATTTCACAATGGATCCATAGCCATTGTTAGTTGAGCTTCGAATCCAAACTGACTCAAGCCTAATTAGGTGACCAATTTTATTTCCAATCATGCAGGGGATTTATTCTTACCATAATATAAGGGTGGGGAGAAGGGGGTAGGAAGAAAGGCCCATATCCTTTGAATGGGAAAAATCTGACAAGCTATATCGAATTCGACTACTCATGGCTTGAGGGAGAGTCCCAATGGCACCCCAAAACATAAGCCTACCAAGATTTTAGAGGCATCAACCTCTGATGTAAATAGAAAATTTATCCAGTGTCAAGATAGTAGAAAAACATACAATGGGTGGAACTTGACCTTTTCATTGTATATCCACCCATGTGAGTAGTGCCTTTGATGTAGGGCCTTTCCCAAAAAATTTCCCGATGAGGGATTTTCCAAGGATACACAAAAGGGTTATTGGGATGATAATACATCTAAAAACCATGGAGACAGAGAATTTTTTAGGTTTTATGCATGTAGTAGAGAGGGAACAGGGCGGAAAGGGAGGTGAAGAGAGAGAAAAAAATGAAATAAGTGACAAGGAGGAAAGAAGAGGTGCAAAGAAAGTACCATTTGTGAAGCAAAGGCGAGATAAGTTGTAGAGGAAAATCAAAAGTAATGTCAATATGTGGGGAGTAAATTCTAGATAAGGGAGGCATCGAGTCTAAGGGATTCGATGGACAACATTTGTCAAAGAAGATGTTGGAGAATTGTGGTTCCACCACTAAGGAGGAAAAGGAGATTGTCATAACTGTAATGGTATTCAACCTATGTGTGGAAAACTTGAGAGTGAGGTGGCCTATTAGATAAATTGAGTGGCTCATCATCCCTCGTGTCGAGAGGAAATTTGGGTGCATGAGAGGAAGCACGAATATGACAAGAGTAGGAGGGGAAAGTGGTAAGCATTGTTAGTGTCATAGGCATAACGGAAAGGCCATCACAGAAGAGGAGAGGCCTCAGGCCAAGCCATAGGCTTCATTCAAAGATTTAACGTTATGTTTGGGTTTGATATATTTAAGCATGAATGTATATTACTCTGAGTTTACAAGAGCTTGACTCCACCAATGATCGGTGAAATATTTTGGGTTCCACTTTGGTAACCCATTAAATTTAGTCGATGGTCAATGAGCTCATTGGGGGTTATCAAGATCTTGACTCCATCGATGATTGATGATATATTTTGGCTTAGTAAGCCATTAAATTTCATTAATGGTGAATGATCTCATCAAGGGTCAGCATGGGTTTGAATCCATTGGTGATTAGAAAAATAATTTGGGTAGGTAACCCGTCAAATTTTGCCAATGACCAATGAGCATTATCTAGGATGAACATGAGTTTTACTCCATTGACAATCAACGAAATACTTTGGATTGGTAACCCATCAAATTATCTGGTGGATAATGGGCTCATTGTGGGTCAATGAAAAGTTAGGAGATTGACTCCATTGGTAATAAAATGTTTTAGGTTGGTAAATTTTGGATTGCACTTATTTTTTATGAAACCTTCCAGACTTCAGAAATTGTGCATATGGGTAATTTATCAACATAATGTCAGCTTTAATTAAATGCATTATATTATTATTGTTGTTAATCAATATAATTATATGAAATTAAATATATTAAGTTAATAATTAAAGAATAGCTTAATAAATGTAAGGTCATTAATTCTTGGTGCTAAGGATGGAAATATTCAAATGGTTATATATATCAATGATATGGACTTAGATTTTAATAAAATTTATATCGGTGGAAAGATTTCAACGAGAATAAGGTGATATCAATCTCAAAATAAAGTTTTGAATTTATTCAAAAAGTTGAAAATTTTCTACCCCATGTCCTCAATTAGGCATTAAGGGATTGGGTACGTTACAAGCTTGGCTATATGGGGCTAATCATAATGGTCCCATAATTAGAGGGATTACTTTTATCCTCAAAATTAAAACTAGGAACAATAAGACTTTGAGTCTAGGTTTTATATGAGCTTTGCTTTACTACTAAATTGAAGGGCTTTTGTATATGAGGGATGACAATAAGTTGTCCAATTTTCAAGATTTTTCTTGGTAACCTTTGATGTCCTTAGATTTTCCTTTTATGAGTTTCTTAAACCTAAACTTTATGTCTTCTATAAAAAAACACTTTATCTTCTATATGGACATTTGGAATGTCTTCCACAACTTAAGGGAAATTGTATTATTTTATTTAGTTTTACGAGCCAAAATTTGTTTCCAAAATATCTTAGGATCGATCTTCAATATGTGGAGAAGCCTCTCATATTGTCTATTAATGTAGGTCCTTTTTTTACCTTTTAATTAGAGCTTTGTCTCTTTTTATTATCCAAATTTAGGAACTCATTAGGAGCATCCTTGATGGATTTTATAGCATATTTGCAATAGTACCACGGTTTGGCTAACTTATTTTTATTTTTCCCTAACACCTTGATTGGTATTTTTCATGAAAATGGAGAGGGTTGGCGTAAAATTGTGATAGAGGTCCTTAATTCTATGATAGGAGATTTAAGTCCTTTAAGAAAAAATCAACTTTATTTTGTCAAAGAGAATGTGTATTTGGTTACTAGAATTCTCCTCAATGGAGATTTTGCGCACAACATTGTTTAGGGTTAGGGATAAAGGTCTATTATTTGATTCAGGCTCACTGACATCTAAAAGGTCAAAATATACTATTTGGTTGTATATAAGGATATTTGATATCGCATAATCTATAAAATTACTATCCAACCCATGGACACAAATCATCTGGTAAGAATTTGGCCATTTCATTAGACCTTTGAAAATCATTAGAACTTTAGAGTTGCAAAGATTTAGCTTGGTACTAAATAAATTCTGAGTAAGGTCTTTATATTTTCTTTTATTTAATATTATAGAGTTTAGATCCTAGGTTAAATAATTAATATTTATAAGTTAGAAGATTATTTGGAAGAATCATGTTGTAATGACCTCACTCTCTCTAGTATAGTCATCAATCTTTATGCTAAACATATTATTCTTTTTGCATGGTCTCCTTATAATCTCGGCAAGAAATTAAGAATCCTCCAAGATTTCTATCCCAAAAATGTATATTATTGTTAATACTAACAAAACAAATCTTGGCAAGAAACTAAGAATCCTCCAAGATTTCTCTCCCAAGATGTATATCATTGTTAATGCTAACAAAACAAAAGTCATGATATTTAAATTAAGAGCGATCACATATGATACTTTCATGTATGACAACAACTACTTGGAGGAAGTTCATTCACATGAATACCTTGGAATCAATATCCATCACTAGCTCAATGAGAATTATATCATTAAGAAAAGAATACATAGAGGATGCAAAACTTATTATGGAATGGAAAATAATTGTAAGTCAACAAATCTCTGTATATGGGATAAAAAAACTCCTCTTTAATACTCTTGTCACCCATTTTATTTTGTATGGATGTGAGATTTTGGGATACAATATCTCTAAAGTGTCATGTTGGAAGTTAAAATAATTATAAATGCAATTTATAACCTCTAATCTCAATATTAAAGGAAATACACCCTATCATATCATCCACATAAAAGAAATCATTTCACTCCTTGAAAGCATGGCTATGACTAGGTTATTTATGTATAAGAATAGGTTAAATAATATGGAAAACAAGATGTTTCCTAAAATTACTTCTAACTTCAACAAAACCACCTTTGATTCAAGTGGGGACGGCATAAGGATGCCTAGTCTTCACTATACCATTGGGGGGTAATGGAGGAGACAATTTTGAAAGATAAAGATAATATTGAAAATATTATCACTTCAAAAATTAAAGGAAAATTATAGGGTAACAAAGAGTTAGAGGGGAAAACTAAATTAAGATATTATAATGAGGTGATCAACCCAAATGTAGAAAATGAAAAGTATCTCTCTATCTTGACTACTATAAAGAAGAAAGTAAGCATTACTAAAACAAGAACAAGCTCACATGATCTCCATATGAAACTAGGTGTTGGTCTATTTCCAAAACACCATGGCATGAAAGAGTCTCTCTTCTTTTCGACACTAAGAGGGTTGAAGATGAAAATCGCTTTTTGCTTAGGTTGTCTAGCTTATACTAAGATTAGACCCAAATTTCAAACTACTTGTCACACTACCAAGCTTCTTAGCCTTTTAACTCAACAAAGCTATGGTGAGCTTATACTCAGATTAGATCTAAATGTCAAAATACTTGTCACACAACTAGCCTTCTTGACTTTTTAACTAATCAAAACTATAATAACCTTCAAATATTTCTCTTAATATTTTTCAAGTATAAAAATAATTAAAAAATCACTTAATTAAAATTCGAATAAACTACATATTGAATATTTATAAATGAATTTAGTTCTAGTTTAATTTAAAAACCTAAAATTAAAAAAAAAAAAAAAAAAAAAAAAAAAAAAAAAAAAAAAAAAAAAAAAATAATCACATATTAACTTAACCTTTTTAATATTCCTTAATTAAAGATTTTACAATTTAATAAATTTCCAACAAGTTTAAGGGTTGGGTTGCCCTCTTAAAATGATATTGTTCTCATGGCTGGTTTTCAACAACCGCAATTTGACATGGGACAACTTGCGGAGGAGGTGCTGGCATGGTCCAAGTAGATGTTCTATGTGTGAAGCAGCGGAGGAATCCAACTTTCATATGTTTTTCCAATGCGACTCCTCTCTACATATCTGGTATGAATTGTCTCTGCTTTATGGTTTTTCTCATAGTGTTTTTGTCACAGTACAGGATGCCTTTCAATGGTGGTGCGCGCAAAAGGATTCTTGGCGTTCTCTGTTTATTATCGTCATATGGTGCTTATGGAAATGGAGGAACACCAAGATCTTCCAAGATTCAAAAGAGCCTTTGATGTCTTCTATGCAACATATTTTATCCACTCACACGATGCTGCCTGTTAAAAATCACAAGATGAAATTGCAACGAAATATTGAGGTGGCAGACCCGCTCAATACTTTGTCCGCTGCTTTTTTTGATGGGGCCGAACAGTTCAATATTTGTGGATGCGGGGTTCATGTAATCATGGACGAGAAGATGCAATATTTTTTATCTTGGAACGGGGGGAGTGGTACTAACAGCCTCGCTGAGGCAAGGGCTCTTGCTGGATTGCTTGCCTTCTGTGTGTTTATGGAGATACAAAACATTTCCATTTTTTGAGACTCAAAAATCATGATTGACCATGTCAAGGGTGCTTGCCATATCAATTATCCACATCTTACTGGGTGGATGGAACGGATTATGTACTTCTGGAATAAATTGGTTTAGCGCTCTATCAACCACATTCCCCGCTCCCTTAATGTTCAAGTTGACCGTCTGTCAAAGGAAGGATTGTCATTAGAGCCTGGTGCTTGGTCCTTGATGATATCTGATGACGACTGTTCTTGCTTCATACAGGATTTCTTCATCCCTGGAATATGATCTGATCTTTTTGTTTCTTCCCTATCCAAACTTGTTACACAGATTTCTCTTTTTGCTTTCAGTATATACCTATTTGTTTTGTTTCCTTGCTTATTGTTAAGACTGTATTTGCTATGAACATGTTTCTAATCTACAAGGGAGGTCCTATATCTGTAAGATTATGGTTTCATATGCTCACAAGGACGCTAGTATTTGGCTCTTGATGTATCTCATATGTACTCTTTATATTGACTCAATATAATACTATGAAGATTTTTCTCTCTGAAAAAAAAAGTTATATTAACTTAACCTTTTTAATATTCCTTAATTAAAGATTTAATAATTTAATAATTTCCAACAAATTTAAAAGTAGAGATTATTTGATTTAATTATAAGTTAGATTTAATTTCCTTTATAACATTAAATTATATAAAACATGCCTTAAATGACATGTCATTCAATTTAATTATTTATTATTGTATATTAATCTATTTTTAAATTAATCATGTTATTACTATTATATTATTTATATTAAACCTTTTTAATAATATTAATCTATTTTTTTTTTTAACATGTTATTACTTGTATTATTATATTTATATAAATCTATTTTAATTTTAATCTATTAAATATGAGAAAAATCAAAATAAATTTGAAATTATTTTTATATTTAAAAAATCTCTATGAAAATTTTTCATATTAATATAGGCATAGGATAAGGCATAGTTATTAATGCATTATAGTTTTTAAGTTTTTTATTGTTTACTATTAAGAATTTTCATCCAGAAATAAGTGTTAATATGGCGGTTATTACATACATATTTAATGTATGTAAGTTTGATTTTTTTATTTTTACAAGTAGAATTTTCATCCAAATTGGGGGTATTCTTTAAAATGTTATATACGCTATGTTTAGACAAAATTTTATTAAATGCGATGCTTTTTACTGTAATAATTGGGGAAAGTTAATATGCAGATTAGGTTTATTGCGAGAAAATTGCTTATCAGTTTTTTTTCCCTTAAAATAAGAAAGAAAAAATATAATAATAATAATAATAATAATAATAATAATAAAATTGAAAATATAATATTTTCTCGTTGATTTACTTTTGGATTTATCGAATTAGAATTATGGATAATCCATGTTTTGAATCTACTAACAAGGTTTATCATCAAATTGAGAATGTTTTTTGGATTTGAGACTTCTGGGATCTTATGTTTTGTTGATTTGCTTCATTGTCCATCGCATTAGATTTTTAAATAATCACTTTTTCGAACTTATTAGTAGGATTCATCATGAAATCAAGAAAACTTAAATTGCAAAAGCCTCATTCCAAAATATTATTTTTTAAAAAAATTATTACATTTTAAATATATTTTTTTGTAAGCTTTGTGGGACCTTCTTCAATCATTCATCAAAAAACACAGATTACATACATGATCAGATGGTAAGGTGACCTCAATTTGCCCAATGGGAAACCAGATTTGTTGGCCACCGTATCGCATTATAAGCCATCCAAAATCAAAATAGTTTAAGACTATCTTTTAGAGCTATATATGCCTGAGTATCCTTATCTCATGTAATATCTAAAACATAGAATCAAAGTCTGCATATCCTGCATTTATACTTAACAAAAATTGAAAAACACACTAGACTTGACATAATACTAATCATCAGAAGAGTCCACAGGAGTTGGATCTTTTGTGCTCTAGCCAGGTAATTTTGTTTGAGGGAGACACAAAATATGTTTTTCTATACGGCTGAGTCAGGTATTCTATTGTTGAATCTGAAATTGGATAAGTTGGAATTCTTTATGAATTTCTGGAAGAACAAGGTCAGTCTTGGTCGAAGTAGCTGCAGAAGTGGACAAGGCTCTTGCTACAATGTTTTTCATGAGTCATAACAAGTAGACAGACTGTTTATAGTGAGGGGATAGACTTATGGTATGACCAGGGTCTGGTACCAAATCCAACCATTCCTCAACATCCAAATTTCCTTGTGCTGCCTGTCAGTTTAGGTTCGCTTCCCATCTAGATATAAGCTAGCAGATATGTGGTTGAGTGCTAGTTTGGTAGGCTTGAGTTGCTTCATGTATAAGCCCAGAGGTCATTCAATGGTCGTGGCCTCGAAAGGACATGGTTGGGGCTGACTGCCACCATGTCAAAGCCCCACATGACGACTCCAACCCAAAGCCTCTCCCGTCATGGAACCTCTTCTAGAGGAAGGGCACGCTATATTATGACTTCGCTGGCAACGAAAATGAATTGGTGCACTGAGATAACAACCCACAAAACCTAGCACAATGCAAGAAACAAGCTGAGGAACTTGGTACGTGCACCTGAGATTAACACCTGAAGGTATATCACAGAAGAAATCCAAATCCACATAACTATGAGTAGCAAACCAATAAAACAAACATTTTCCACATCATATGATATGGGTATATTGATAAAGGTCGGCATCATCATTCCATGTCTCCTTGAGCCTTCGAAGAACCAAACACAGAGTCCATTCAAATGGATACTCTCTCATATAATCTCGTTGCTTACTAACCAGCAGAAGTAACAAGAAGACATGAAATAAAACCCAAGCCCCCATGCATGGAATACAAAGTGAATGCCAGAGCACAAACCCCAAGTGCAAACCCATATGGGAGAATAAGATACCATAACCAACAGAGACAATTAGACTGAATTGAGGCTGCCCATAAAAAACCTACGCTTTCACTCCACAAATTATGGAATGAAGTCATTCTAACCCAAAATTTGTCCCAAAGACCCGTTCCCTACGAATTATCATAGAGAAATTAAGCAAAGGGGTCGGAAGGGGAAAAATCATTGATAAAACATACCCGCAGACGTTGGCCACTATATAATGGAGGAGAGTTGTTGTTCCTAGTTGACCAGCTTTAGCAAGGACCTTTGTGAGTGCACCTGAGACTTCCTTTCAACCTGTAACCAAACTACTTACAATGCCTCTGGTTCGAAACAACCTTGCAGTATAAAATTCTAGACGAAAGGTATCACACGAGTCGCTCAAATCATCATTAATGCCTTGCATGCGTCTAGCTACCCGGCAAAGGTTGGCAAGTGTGTGAAGGCCAAAACAAAATCCATCATCATCCTTTCTTCTTGAAATGCTAACCATGATATGGATCTTGAGGATTCCATCTCGTCGCCCTCACGCCGATTGGAGAATAACATTCTAAATATTAAATGCTATATTTGAAAAAATCTCGAAATTAGATAAGATTTTCTTTTTTAATAATATGGAAATTAAGGTGCGATAAAGCTATCTTTGAGTGATTTCTTACACTTTTTGGGGAATAAAAAACTAAATACAATATGGAAAATTTGACATAATAATAATAAAATTGAAAATACTATAACATTCCATAAAAATTAATTTTAATATTTTTAAATAAATACTATTCAACTTATATTTTAAAATTTAAATTCTTTACCAGTTTATTGAGTAAGTTTACCAAAATCTAAACTAAATATGAGTACAAAGTTTCACATTCAAATTTACTTTTGTTTACTTATATCTACATGTTGGGGCTACAAAATTCACCTTAAAATTATAGCGGAATACCAATTATCATTTCATATATATATATCTTTCCAAGTTTACTGGACATATATATAATATATATATATCCTCCCACGTTTACTTGACTTTCCCTAAATATCGCTTCACATTACAATGTGAACTCAAAATAAGATGCCTATCACGTGCAGCGCGGCATAACGAACAAGAGCCTCCACCACGACACCTAAGGAGGGGGCAACCACCATACGTGGTGGTGTCACATGGGATTCCATAATATGCAAATCCGGGGGAGGGTACCTACGAATGTGGGGTCTTTATGTACATTTGTGGGGTTGTTCAATATTAGGGGTGTGAGTTGGCCACATGAAGGCACAAACACGCCATTCTACATCACGTGATATTACCTACCCGTCACGGAGGCATATAGCAGACCCCATAAAAGGAGTTGTTCGTTCCTCTTACCCCTGTTGAGGACCCCTAAATGATTGTGGACCCCTAAATGATTCTCCTCCCCGATCCCTATAAAGCACGATCTCTCTTAACATTATAAAAGTTGAAGGTTGTCTCTATGTAGATGCCCTTCTAGCTCTTAAAAAACATCCCAAAATGGGCATGGGCATGAGCATTGCACATTTTGTAAGGAACATTCTATATATCGTATTGGATGACCTTAGGAATGTCTCGGGGAACAACACTCGAAGATGAAGGGTCAAATTCTAAAGTTTATCCTTAATAGCCTATGGACTCCAGCAATACATGTTCACGTATAATTGCATATGGTATCTTAAGTATATTTTTACTAGTTTGTCATTACAAGGATTTCTTACTAGATGTCTCCGACTCCCATAAGCACTTGGGTAATGTTGGTGTTGGGTAACGTTGGTGTTTATTTATTTATTTTTAGTTTATGAGAGATTACATTAGGTTTAATTTGTATCTTGAGAAATTATGATTTAGAGATATTTAAATTATTAAAATTATTTGGAATCGTATTTAGCGTGAGTCATTCTAATTTTTAATATGAATGGATTTTTGCCCACAAAATTTCAAATCGATGATCTTCATATCACATAATGACTAACAATACATCCCATCTCTGTGTATTCTATACTTTGTAGATTAAAAATATATTATTTTATTAATTAAATAAATCTCTATTAATTTATATTATTAATCATTTTAAAATATTTTATAAGATTTATTTTAATTTTAATTTTATTAAATATAAAAAATTATATTATTAAATATTAAAAAATATTTAAAACACTAATTTATTTATTTATGTTTAAATAAAATTAATTTATCTGGATATGCCTTTTGTATAGGTGTATTTGTGCATATATGAGTTTAATATCATGTAACACACGATTAGGGGTGTATAGAAAGGCGAATCAAGTTATGGTGTAAATTTTTTTATCTTTTGAAAGTGATCTCATTTCAATTATAGTGTTATTTTTAAATTTATATATGAATAGAAGATTTGGGGTTATACGTTTTATAGAGTAATGAAATAATAGTGAAGGAAAAAAAATTAAGAGTAGTTTATAATTTATAATTTTAAGAGAAGAAAATATTATGTATTTTATTTTTTATAATGAAATAAGTTTTTTTCTTATTGAAAGTATAGTTATGATTAGGTATTTTATGTATAAGAATGTTAAATTATATAGAAGTCAAAATGTTTCCCAAATTTTCTTTTAACTCTAGCCAAAATACCCGCCTTCAATTCAAATAAGGATGGCATAAAGATGTTCACTAATGGTCTTGGGAAGTTTTATGGTATAGTACTATTTATAAATTTATATATGGATATGACATTTGGGGCTACACTATCTCCCCAAAGTTTTAGAAGAAACTAGAACAAATCTCAAAGTAGTTTATAACCTACAATCTCAAGATTAAGAAAATGCTCCCTATCCTATCATCTTGATGAAGCAAGTTTTTCCCTATTGAAAGCATGGTTATATCTAGGTATCTTACATATAAGGAGAATTTAAACAACATGGAAGCCAATATGTTTCCTAAACTTGCTTCTAATTGTAGCAAAAACCCCACCTTTAGCTCAATGATGATGGCATAAGGATGTTGACGAATTGTCTTGGGAGATTCCATAGTAGTCATCAAGATGATGCTAGGGAGATCAACACCAATGGATCACACACTTGCTACATTGATGACTCTTGCAATCAATGTGGTGAAGGAACTAAACAAAGTCTCATTCTTCCACATGAAATGAGACGCAATGTAAAGTTAGATTAAATAGCCAAACAAGGCATTTGAAATTCCCATTGGTGTTGCATACTAGTAGTACCGAGCCAAATCAAATAGCCAAAATATCCATCAAATTTCTCATCAATAAAATAGTAAAAAAAAAGAAAAACGAACTAGCAGTACAAAGCCAAATCAAATAGCCAAATGATCCATCAAAATTCTCGTCAATAAAATGGAAAAAGATTGGGATCAATTAATTTGCAGGATAACATAAGCCTAAGCTTGACTAGAGATAGTATCAAATAATTTGACAGAAAAAAAACACTAGCTTGAAAAGTCTTCTCTTAATTAAGGAACTTAAGGTTTGTTCACTGATTGTTTTGGGAAAATTTGATACTAATTATGAAAAAAATAGCAATAATGAATAATAAACGAATAAAAAACTTTTCATTGTGATAACTTGTGCAATCCTTAAGGTAAAGGAAGTGGACAAAAACTCATTCTTCTGAATGAAATGAGAGCACAATGCAAAGGAAGATTGAATAGCCAAATGATACATCAAAACTCCCATTAGTGGAATGGTTAAGAAGGAGATCAATTAATTTACAGCATACCCTAAGCGTATAAAACTATGTGGCATGTAACAATAGCACAATCACATTAATAAATGTGGTTGATATACGTTGATAGGCTTATATCAACCACAATAGTAATTGTTTTACAAAGACACTCTTGCTAGTGCCAGTACTACATAAACATGCATTTCGAGGTGAAGTGTATGATATTTGCAAAAAATAGTATTTATGTAAATGTGTTGTTCATTGTACATTTTGAGAGGGAAAATGTTAATAGTATATACCTAACGTTTATCAATTTTAGTATCCCCATTAATAGTAAATGGAGCGCTTGAATTAAGTAAGAAGGAAGTTGTATATGAATTTTCAAATCTTTAAATATGTGTCATCTATGTAAAGCACCATGTTTCTTAAAACTATAGTTATTTCTCATTATCAACTTCCCTTTCATTCATGTTGAAGATTCTCCTGAAAACAATGGGTTCACAACATTTTCCTATACAACCTTTCTGCCAACCCTAAAATAAACCAATGGGTGTAACATAGAAGAATTTTGCCAAACCTAAAACAAACCAGTGAGTGTTGTATGGAAGATTTTTTCCAACCCTATAATAAACCAGTATGGATGATTTATGCCAACCCTAAAATAAATTAGTGAGTGCTAAAAGATAACTAACTGCAATGCCAAGTATTATATAGGTTGCTTGATGGATTTTCTTGAGCATTCATAGCATCATTAAAACAAACATTTCCCTTATTTTTACGTTCATTATTGGACGAGTTACAATACACTATTGGGTACACACTTAGTTATTTGATGAGTTATGATATATTACTTGCACTCCCATTGTCTTGGATGATGTTCAATTTTGATAAAATTTTCTAGAAGTGTAAACACATAGAAATCCCAATCCAACGTTGAGTGGATTTAAACTCAAAACTGAAATGAAAAAGTAAAAATCAAATGTTGCCTCATTAAATATCCTTCGGCATGCCTACCCAACTATCCAATGCCCTTATGGTCGATCGAAATTGTGAATTCATTGGAGAGCCACAAATTGATTCGACAGGATAATTTTTATGTTGCCTTTTAAATTTTCCTGACAAAGGTTAGGGTTCTAAACTGAAAGCCTGTGCAAATACTCTTTATATCATCTGTTTGTTGCTGTATAAGACGAAGAATATTTTCCTAAAATCAAATATGTCCATTCATTTATTAAAAAATCAGAATTCTTTAAAGCCACATCCATAAGTTAAAATAAGTACACCTATTGGTGTAATTAATTTTCCAAATGGCCTTACATCAAATGAAACAAAAGACAAATCTCTACTTTTGTTTATGGAAAAGAGCATTGAGCACTGTCACCATCCTTTATCGGATGCAAGAGTTTACACAAATTTTGGTAAATATGAAAAATCGAAAGCCTTGTGGGATGATGATGCAAAGGAAAATTTGAAGAGGGTACAAAAAGTAATCTGCAAGGAATTTGGGCGGTCGAGGATCTACAATGTTTATAAGTAATGTGGTATTTGCACTCTTGTGTTGGTTCTTGGGTTCCTATGGCGAATTGGATAGAAATTTGGGAACCCTCTTGAGTTGCCTCTCTAAAGGTCAATCCCTTGTTATGAATATCCTCTTGGCTTTGTTCCAACGAACTCCTTTTGGACCTTCATTAATCCTTTTTTATGAATATCCTCTTGGATTTGTTTTGGTGAATCCCTTGTGGATTTTTATCCGTCCTTACATCAATTGGCTTCGATATGCATGTTTGTCTCTATTAAGTTCAATGTTATGTTGTGTATTATTCAAAATAATTATGGTGTAGTGTCTCTATGTATTCTTTAGTCTTCACAACAATGGGAAGGTCTCTTTGTTTCATTTCAATTTTGCCCCATTTAATTTGGTGCAAAGACTTGATTCTGGGCTAATCTCAACTTCCTCATGTTGGTAAAGTTATTTCTCTAGTTTAGCATTGTGTATAATCATGGAGCATGGAAATTCTAGAATTAAAGATGGCCTTGAGAAACGATTAAAAGTATATTCTAGATATTTTTATTTTTAGTTACTACTAAGGTACATAAAATAATCTTTTATTTTTTTGTATACATTTATTATCAATTATTGATGTAATAAAAAATAACAGATATCTTGGAAGTTGATTCTTTAAAGATTTCATTTCCCTAGCTCATGTTAATGAGGAAGAAATAGTTCATAAACAAGAAACCAATGGTCCCAGAAAAGTAACATTTTTCTTGATTAGATATTTATTAAAATGAAACAAACGACTTCTCATTAGATAAAATCTTATTTTCCGTTTTCTTTTTGTCGATATTAGAATTTTTTGTCATATGTATATTAGTTGTATAAAACACACGAATGCCTATTTCTTAGTTTGTAGCAAACTATTTTACATAGTACTAAAGCTATTTAGAAATAAGATTTTTGAAGCTATCCAAATTGTATATCATTATAAGCATTAAACATTAGTTATAATTTTAAGTTTATATTTTAAATTATTATTATTTTATATGAATATGAGTTAACTCATTATATTTTATTTAAGGAAAATTATGTTTAAAATAAAATATTATTAGTTAGTACTAGTACATATTTATAGGTATTGGACTATTAACTTTATTTCTTTAAATTTAAATAGCATAGGTTTTGGACTTTAAGTTTCCTTAAAAATTAAATAAAAATCTAAAATGTAAATAATATCTATAATAATATGATAAATATTTTAATTATACATAAAACCAACTTATCTAAATAATATACTTAAATAAAAAATTAATTTAATAATATGAATATTTTTTTGTAAAAATATATATATATATATATATATATATATATATATATATATATATATATATTATAATATATATAATATATATATTTTATTTAAAATATTTTTAATTAATTTATTCTTAATTTTTTTTTTTTTTTTTTTTGTAATTTATGCTACTTCTATTATTATACAAAAAGGATTACAAAAAAGATTACATTCGCCATGCTCAGATGGTTACAGCTGGACTTTAACACTGGAAGATGAGACCATAACACCAACCAAGACTGAAGGACTGAAAGACTGAAAGACTGACAATTGGACACAGACCGGAACCCATTGAAAGCCAAACCGTTTGACACATTCCAAAACTCACTATCCCGGCCTTTGCGTGGAGATACAAACAAACATAGATATACCAACAGACATAGACGCAGATGTAGACTGAATTCGACCTGAACAGACCTGAAAGGATCAAAACTATCCCATGACAAACGTTGTGCACTGTAGAAGCCGAACACACTTCATGAAACCGCAGAAGCGACCCCCAAAACAGTGAGGAGACAAGCTCAAGCATCCACGGAGGTGGATGGTTGCTCCTCAACAATTCTGCAACCATACTGATTGGACGCACTCGTATCTGTGTAAGGAGCATCATCCTTTGTCGGCTCGCTTGGACCCGCCACCACACCCGAGGCTTCCGCAGGCTGCAATTTTGGACATTGAACAGGAGAAGGTGGCCTAGGCTCCGCAGGGACTTCTGGAGAGGCTGCGTTTTCGCACTTCTCAATCCGCATCGATACAAAATAAGTGGCATTGTCCAGGGAACATGGGAACCGAAAACGGGTTGAGGGGTGAGAGCTGTGCGAACACGCAGCTGCACGACCTCGACCTCTTCCTCTGCCTCGGCCCCGCCTTGCCCCATGGGAGCTAACTTCTTCAGAGGGTGAATCCATTGAAGGAGAGGAGCGCTGAGGGGAAGCTCTTCCTCTAGCTCCTCCCCGAGACCCACCCCTTCGACTGCTAAGGCGGAGCCGTTCACGCGGCATTCTGGAGTGTCGCTGCAAAAGAGGCTGCACAAAGAACTAGTTTGCCACCCACCACAATTCGCAGAGAGCCAATTGACCTTGCCCAAAAGCGTAATAGTGGACAGAAGCACGAAGGGTGACGAATATGAATTAGAAAGAAAGCAGAGGGGCGGGGCGAGACTTACCACAAAGAGCTGGACCGGAGAGTCACCCTGAGCGTCGAGGGGCGCAATGCGAACATAAACAAAAACAAACTGGTGCTTGCAGACGAGAGAGCCAGGGCGCCCAAAGGAAAAGACCAAGGCCTTCTGTGCAGAGGGCCGAGGTCTGAACCTTAGAGTCCGCTGCTAAGGCCCAAGCACCAGCGGCAAATCGCAAAAGCAAAGCATCCACAGCCAAATTACACGATGAACAGACCTCAGATGAGGCATACCCAGCGGAGGCTGGTTCTTAAAGAGCCATAGAGCGACATTCCAAGCGCTCAACATTCCAACGCAGGCAGACTGCAAGCAGAGCACCAGAGAGGCGAATCGAAGGCCAAAGATAAAGCGGTTAACGGCAATTTGCAGAGTGGCATTAAGACCTGCATTCAATTTATCAGGACGGGGTGGCAGGCCCGTAGATCGCCCCTACAGCTGGCGGATCTGGGCTGCCACTTGCCCGCAGCCGGGGAATTTAATTATTAAATAAAATGCAAAATATAAATTTAATTTAGTTTAATCAATTTACCTATTAAATTTAAGATGATTTGAATTTTATTTATAATTTGAATTATACATTTTATTGGTGACCGGTTAGTTGAATTTTATTTATAATTATAATTATACATTTTACTGGTAACGGGTTGTTTTACAGTGTTGGTGAAGGGATTACACATTGACTACCTCATATGATTAATCATTGGTTTTAAATTGATTATATATTTGAATTTTTTAATTATATTAATTGAAGTGTATATAACATTTTTAATATTTTTGTGTTTTATTTTATAAAATAATAGAGTGCGGATTTTTATAATAATAAATTTGAAAATATTATTTTTAATGAGTTTAATATTAAAGGGTAGAGTATACAAATTTTAAATCTCTAGACAAATTCTTTGTTCCACAAATAAAAAGTTTTTATAACACCAATTTAATCTCTAATCTCATCATATTCTTAAAATTAAATTATAATAATAGTAAAATAAATAGATAAATTTCCAAGGCACATGTATTAAGTGAATTTGTTTATCTAAAATAGTTAGAAAAAATAATTGTTCTGATGCATTATAGTACAAAAGTGCCTACCAAGCTCATGATGTTCCTGTGGCTTACATGGAAAAATAAATAATATGCTAAACTTGATTGTAATCACTCCAATAAATTAAAATACTTATCTTATTCATGTAAATTGATAAATGTATAATTAAAATATTTCTTGTAACAAGCTCACAACAACACGTAAGGAAGGGGGCACCACTATACTTGGTGGTGTCACATGGGACTATAATACATTCAAACAGGCGGTCTACAAAAATGGGATCGTTGTGTACGTTGGTGGGGTAAGTGAATAGTGGGGGTGTGAGTTGGCCACGTGAAGGCACAACACACAATTCTACACCGCGTGATATAACCACCCTTTCACTAAAGCATCGAGAGGACCCCATAATAAGAAGAGTTTGTTACTCCTAGGGAGGTGCACTCTTCTTTACGCTTTAGAGGGCCCCCTAAATGTTTCCCCACAATTATTTTTATTAAATTAGAATCCATCTTAGGATTAGAAAAACATGAAGGTTTTGTCTCTTGCATAATTTCCCCACTCTTATTAACACATCCCACGTACATAAAACATTCTGTAAAGTAGAAAATTTAATTAATTAATGATTCTGCAACGGAAACTTAGGGGTTAGTTTGCCAATAAGAGGGTTTGTGTCTATGTAGATCCAACAACTAACCTAAAATTGGTGTCGGTGTTTTTGGATAAAATGACTTATTTATTCTTGCTCCACAAGTCATGGGCATGTCCCTTGTCTCATCACGTGGTAACGCATAACATGAGGATTTTTTTTATTTTTATTTTTTTTTAATTATTTTTTTTTAATATTTGAATTTTGATTCATTCCATATTATTAATTATTTCTCATTAATATTGTTTATTTTTATTTTAAAATATTATAGTTTATTTTTATATTAAATAATAATTCATAGTTTTAGGCTAATGACTTTTTAATTTTTTTTTTATTCATAAGGCATGGCATTTTTTCTTTCTAAACGGACCGTCCTTATAAATAAGTCTATAAAAGCCAAGTATTTCATAGAAAACCAGGTGTATGCAATGTAGCAGTCAGATGCTTGTTGCATAAGCATCGACCCACCCTCTCTTAACAACCTTGTTCCATCTTATGTCATGATATATTATCAATTTTCCTGTAGCTACCATAACTATCATTCAGATACTCCTTCGAGTTGACTGTAGGATGGGTTTTCTTTCTTCGAACACCCATGTAGTGTAAGCCATCACCTCAACACTCTCCAATAAACAAACCAGATTGTGTAAGTGCACCTCAAGCCATATAGAGTACCATGCAGTGGTCGCTCTACGCCCCCCACATTAAATAGGTTGCACCCATTTCAAGTTGTGGAGGTTTCCCCTCCGTATACACACCCACCTTGGGGAGCTTCATCTCTTTTTTGTGATTTATTTGCAAATGGATCTTAGAATGTCTAGAAGAATTTCCATCCAATATTTATCTAACATTTGTATTTTGCAATGCAACCCCTCATTGGTTAGTTTATTTGCTAGCATATTTCCTTTTCTTCATATATGGGAATGAATAAGGGCTTTAATTGCTGCTAATAAATATGTGATTCTCATTATAAGCCAATTTTTAGTCTATGGTTATTAGAGATCTTAGGAAGGCTAGAACCATTTTGCATCTCTTCCATCATGAGTATAATGGTTTTAGAGTCTACTTCAATTGTCATTTTTTGTAAATTAAGTTGATTGGCTATTATCATACCTTGCTCTAGAGATGAAATTTACACCACGTTGTTGGTGTCATTGCCTATATCTCCCATATAAATATGAATGATTTGGTCATTGTCATCCATAGAAACCCCTCCAAAGGCAGTAGGGCATGATTGCCTTTGGAGAACCCATCAAAGTTCAACTTTATAAAACCTATAAGAGGTGGTTTCCATTGATTAGTACTCGAGGGAATGGGTTAGAGTTGTGGGGGTTGAATTAAGAGGGATTGGTTGAGCCCTAAAAGTAAGAGAATGTGTGATTCTTTACAGTTGCACTTCCAATATTGATTAGATTAGGGTATTGTGAGAATTGTTTTGCGCACCTTTCCCATAATGGAGCTCCAAATTGTATCCAAACTTTTTTATTGGTATTTTAAGATTCTTTAGTTCCTTTCCTTGCATATTTTTCAAGCAATAAGACTTGGAAAGAGCCACCAAGCTCTGTTTATGATAACATTGGTAAAGGGTCTAGGATTCCATTCTTCAATTGTTGAATGAATACTATTCCTATTTTGATTGGACTATTTGATTATTATGGTTAAGTGTTCCCATAGTTTTGCTACAAAGCTACAATTGTTACAAAGATAATCAACATTTTCTATCTTGTCCCAACAAATGTTACATCTAGTTGGTCCTTGAGAGAATGCCAGTTGAGGTAGAGGGTGAGGGGGTAGTAAGAGAGGGGGGAAATTTAGATTCTGAGATAGGAGGAGAGATCCGAACAAGGGGATTAAGGGGGGAGTGGACGGGGGGGGTCTTAGATCTAGGGAAAGAAGGGGGAACATAGGGAAGATAAGACAAAACCACCACAAAAATAACATCATGAAAAATTGGGACAAGTTATGATTTGACATACCCGAAGAACCATTAGGGATATATTGAGGAGGAATGCCTAAGCCTGCTACGATTATTCATAAGGAGCCTTGATCTAGTGTTGGGACTAAGGCTATTGCAACCTGGGGGGACCATTGTTTTTTTGAACTAAGTTTTTCTGACTTTTTGCCAAGGGGCCCAAGTTTTTTGCATTCAGCTTGAAGGTGTTCTATCTCATGATACAAATGACACCTGAAGAGAAATTTCTAGTAGTCAATGTGTTACTTCCAAATTGTGAACCTGAGGTGGATTTCTAGTTTTCCTAGTAGACCATCTCTGATATCAACTTCAATATGGATCCATAGCCATTGGCAATTGATCTTTGAATCCCAAGTTGGCTCAAGCCTAATTAGGCGACCAATTTGATTTCCAATCATGCAAATAATTTATGACCATAATATAAGAGGGAGTTTAGGAGAATGGCCCATATCCTTTAAATGGGAAAAACCTCACAAACTAGATCGAAGTCGACTACCCATGGCTTGCGGGAGAGTTCTGATGGCCCCAAAAAACATCAGCCTACCAATATTTTAGAGGCACCATCCTCTTATGAAAATAGAAAAGTTAGAGAGCCTCGAGACAATAGGAAAGCATATAGTGGGGAGCAAACTTGACCTTTCCATTGTGTATCCACCCACACGAGTAGTGTCTTTGATGTAGACTC
Organism: Pinus taeda; assembly: GCA_000404065.3. Classification (NCBI taxonomy): domain Eukaryota; kingdom Viridiplantae; phylum Streptophyta; class Pinopsida; order Pinales; family Pinaceae; genus Pinus; species Pinus taeda. Next base: position 59,964 of record APFE030402839.1, read on the forward strand.
TTTCCCAAAAACAAAATCAAGGATGGATTTTCCAAGGATACATAAAAGGGTTTCTAGGTAGATATCATGTTCGAAAACCATGGAGACAAAGCATTTTTGAGGTTTGATGAACTCAATAGAGAGGGAAGGGGGCACAACGGGAGTCAATGAGAGAGAAACAGATGAAACAAGGGATGGAGAGGAAAGAGGAGGCACAAAGAAATTACCATTTTGTAAATCCAAGGGAGGATAAGTTGTAGAGGAAAATCTAAAGTAATGTTGATCTATGGGGATTAAATGATAGACATTGTAGGCGCTGAGTACAAGGGATTTTATGGACAACGGTTGTTAGATATATATCAGAGAATTGTGGTTTCACCACCAAGGAGGGAAAGGATATTGTCAAAACTATATAGTATTTAGCCTATGAATGGAAAAAAAGAGAGTGAGTTGGTCAGTCAAAGAAATTGAGTGGCTTATCATCCATCATGTCAAGGGAAAATGTGGGTGCATGGGAGGAAGCGTGAACATGGTAGGAGTAAGAGGGAGAAGTAGCAAGTGTAGTCAATGCCGTAAGCACAAGGGAAAGGTTGTCATAGAACAAGTTTGGTTTGGTTGATGTATCCTCCCTAGTTTGGTATTTGTCATAGAACAGGTTTGGTTTGGTTGATGTTAAATTTTGGTATTTGAAGAAGTTTCAAAGGAAGAAGAATCAAACCATGAAGATGAAGGTTGTTGTGAACCTATATAACCCATGGTAATCCATGAAACTAGAAAAAGACGTAACTGCTTGAAGTCTACACTTCCAGACGCAGAAGGTCATGGAGCAACTCAAGGAACATTCAAGGAAAGCAAGAAGCCCAAATGATATTTTGGGTATGAAACCTACATGACAAAACTAGTAGAAGTAGAGCCATCCACTTTTGACGAAGTTATCAATCACCAAGAATGGAAGGATTCCATGAATGAAGAATATCAATCTATAATGAAGAATGGAGTTTGGGAGATCATAGCTAGGCTTGAAGGAAAATCTGTCGTAACTTCCAAATGTCTCTACAAGATCAAACATACAATAGATGGAAGTATTGATAAATATAAGGCAATATTTGTGGCTAGGGGCCTCTCCCAACATGAAGGAATTGACTATGAAGAGACATTTTCTCCAACAACAAGGTATATAACTATTCGTTTGTTGGTCTCTTTGGCAACATCAATGGGATGGAACATCCACCAAATGGATGTCAAGACTCCACTCCTGAATTGCGCAATTGATGATGAAGTTTATATAGAACAACCCTTGGGATTTGAAGTTAAATATAGAAAGGCATATGTCTGCAGATTGAAGAAGGTATTATATGGCCTCAAGCAAGCACCAAGGGCATGGTATGCTAGGATGGATGCATACTTAGAGATTAGGCTTCACAAACAGTTCTATTGATCCAAACCTTTATGTTAAGGTTGTGAAGGGAGAGTTGGTAATAATTATTTTGTATGTGGATAATCTTCTCTTAACAGGTGTGGAAGGTCGAATTGAAGAATGTAAGAAGAAACTAGTAGAAAAAATTGACATGAAGGATCTAGGGCTGATGCACTACTATTTGGAACTAGAAGTCTAACAAGGACTTGATGAGATCTATCTCAGTTAAGTAAAGTATGTGATCAATATGTTGAATAGGTTTGACATGATGGATTGCAAACCAATGAAAATCCCGCTGATCAAAAATTTGAAAAGACTAACGAGTTCTGAATCGAGCCCTGTGGATCATTCCAAGTATATACAATTGATTGGCTCATTGAACTTGGTGAATACTTGACCAGACATATGTTTTTCAGTAAATATTATCATTCTATTTCAAGTGGAGTCAAAGCATGATCATTGAATAGTAGCAAAACATGTACTGAGATATTTGCAATGAACTATCCACTATCGCCTAAAATATGATAGGAGGAATGATGTCCACTTGATTGGATATATAGATTCTGACTGGGGAGGTAGTGGATAGGATGGAAGGAGCACTATAGGAGCATTCTTCAGTTTGGGATCCTCCATGATCTCATGGATGAGAAGAAAGCAAGAAATAGTTGCTTTGAGTAGTGTTGAGGCTGGGTATATTGGAGCCTATGAAGTAAGCAAAGAAGTGATCTGGTTGAGAAAGTTGTTATCCGACCTATTTGAAGGACCAATGCACCCTACAATGATACATTGTGATAACACCATTTGTATATGATCGTATGAAGACCTGGTGCTTCATGGAAAGACAAAGCATATCAACAACAAGTACCACTACATTTGGAAGCTAGTACAAGATGGTGTGTTACAGCTACAATATATCTCCACCGATGATTAGGTAGCTGGCATATTGATAAAATATCTCCCCAATAAGAAGCTTGTGTATTTGAGAGACAATTTGGTTTGGTTGATGTATCCTCCTTGGTTGAGAGGGAGAGATAAGAACATCATTATTGTCTTCACTTGGGAAGAAAAAATGGAGGATTGGGTAAGCATCTGGCATCCGATACTCTTTGAGGATGAAGTATGAAATCTAAGATAAGAGTAGTCATGAATTGGTATTCTTTGAGGACTAGCTATCCAAGATAAGAATAGTCCAAGGAAGGTCATACTCTGTAAACACCCGGGTGGGGTATATACCTTGAGATACAATGATGATGGTGTCTATAAATCATTGGCCTCACCAACATTGTGCTATGATATTATAGAGAGATAAATTTATTAGTCAATGCCTTGCTATATGATAATGTTGATTGATATGATGCTAAACAGATGGGATACCAATCTGAATCTTCTTATGGGATCTCTTCATATTGAGAATGTCCATGTACCATTTATGAATACCTCCCTAGTTAAGAGGGAATATTGAAAAATGTGTAATTAGGTTCAGTCTTCATAAATATGAAATGTACTTTTAGTTCTTGTAAATTGTAAAATAAAATAAAATTATTATTATTATTTTTGGAGAATGGGTTTCATGCTCAAATTATTTTATTTGGTAGATCTAGAAACCATTGAATATTTCTAGGGTTTGTCCTACGTCAAGAAGTCAAAAGAGCCATTGTCATAAGTTGAAGACCCCATCAGGCACATTGTAACTAGTAAAGAAAATTATTTTGTCCTTAAAAGTGTCAAGATACCCTTCAAGACCAAGTCAGTCTGGCAGTTGGCAAGTTGGCCTAATTTGAGGAGCGGCATCCACTTTGAGAAGCTTATATAAAGGAGGAAAATCAACCTCCTTGGAGTACAATCATTGCTCACTCATTCAAGTGAAGGAGGAAGAAGAAGAAGGCACCGAAGAAGGAAGAGGATGAAGGAGACTTATCTTTGGGTTATTTATCTCTCACATGTGTGAAGGAAGGTCAGGGTTTTTATTTTGCAAGTTTGATCTCGAAGAAGGAAGGGAAAGAAGGTCATTGAAGGTCATATTAAGCCATACTCAAGCTCTAGAAGGAAGAGAAATTTCAAGCGAAGGTCTAAGGAAGCCTTAGAAGGCCAAAAAAATCTCACATATGTGGCAACAACTGCTTCTGGAGGGCTAAAAATTTTAGACCTGCAGTAGAGGACAAAATTCTGCAGTTGGAGGTCGAAGTTGTGCTACTAGAAGATATTTGACTAGGTTTGAATTGAACAAAGAAAGCACATCATCAATAAGGGGTGGAATTGGTCTTGGAAGGTATCAATATTGGTCTAAAGGTCTTGGAATTCGTAAATTGAAGAATCTATAAGAAGAGAAGAGATTTACAGGTTTTCCTCTCAAGTGGAGAGGTTTTGGCCCTAGCTTACAACCTATATTACGTGTTATTGTTCTTCTTGTTTTGGTAATTGTTTGATGATACACAAACACAATAATAAGTAAATAAGCTAAATAAGTAAGAAAAGTAAAAAGACATCACAAGTAGTTATAAATAAAAGAGAAATCACTCTATTCATTGCTCTTAAAGATTTCTCAACATCCTCCTCATAGAAGAAATCCTTTCCCTCATTGAAATCAAGGCTATGACTAGGTATCTTATGTATAAGAATAGGTTAAACGATATAGAAGACAAGAAGTTTCCTAAAATTGTTTCGAACTTAAGCCAAAACCACCTCTTACTCAAGTGGGGATGGCATAAGGATGCCTAGTCTTGGCTATGCCATTGGGGGCTAATAAGGAGACGGTTATGAAAGATAAAGATAATATTGAAAATATTAATACATCAAAATTTAAGGGAAAATTATGGGTGGATAAAGAGTTAGAGGGAAAAATGAAACTAAGATATCGTAAGGAGGTGATCAACCAAATTTTGAAAATTAAAATTATCTCTCTATCTTGACTAGAATAAAGAAGAAAATAAGAATTTCTAAAATAAGAACAAACTCACATGAGCTCTATAATGAAACTAGGTATTGGTCAATTCCCAAACCACTATGTCATGAATTTTTTTTCACCTTTATGACACTAAGAGGGTTGAAGATAAAAAACACTTTTTTCTTATAATTTTTTACTTATACTCATATTAGATCTAAATTTCAAAGTATTTGTCACACTACCAAGATTATTAGCCTTTTAACTCAACAAAATTATGGCGAGCTTATACTTAGATTAGATATAAATTTCAAGGTACTTGTCACACTACCAACCTTATTGACCTTTTAACTAATAAAATTTATGGTGGTCTTGGAATGATTCTCTTAATATTTTTCAAATATAGAAATAGAATTTTAAGAAAATTCAAGTAAACACTTACCTAATTAAGATTTGATAAATCACATTTGATGTTTATGAATGTTAATCATCATCATTATTTAATTTTTATTTTAATTTAAAAACCTAAATTAATTTTTTATAGAAAAGAGTTACATATTAGCATAACCTTTTAAAAATAACATCAAATTATGTTGTTCATGGAATAGATCCAAAGGTAATATGCCACACCTTTTGATGTGGGAGAGGAAAATAGGATGGCTCTAAAGGGTTTCCTACTTCAGCAAGGGTTTTCTATCACCTGCTCTATCTCCTAGTCATTCCTCTATGTGAGCTATTGTGCTTCTATTCTCCCATTAAATTATCTACAAGGAAATTAACATATGGATTAGATCGAGGATTTGGTGGATATACACCAAAACCACTATAAGGTTAAAATATCTAGAGGGACCCCTTATGCTCATTGCTCTCCACCTACCCCCTCCTGCCACATCAAACTTGTGATATGATGAACAATATGTTCTTGTTCGTCATCTTCTAATGCATCAGTTGGAGTTACCTCCATCACTATCAGATGGTGCACTACCTTCCCTCTCCCCTAGGTTCCTACCTCCCTCCCCTCTTCTCGGTGGAGATTGTCTGTCCCCTTTAACTACCTATACTCCCTCCTATGATGAGTGCTCCTCCCCACGATCCTTGTTGAACTTTTCTATTCCACCCTCACAGACTATTATGGTGTGGATCCCCCCAGTTTCTTCAATGGGAAACTTCCCTTGCTTCCCTTCTTCAAATTTTCTCAACCATTAGAGGAAATTGTAGCCTAAAAGTGGCCTCCTAGGGAAAAATAATAAAATAATAGTTAAAATAATAAAATAAGAGTTATGAATTTTGGAGGGAAAAGAAGAAAACAAATTTTTTTATTGTATTTTTGGTTTATCTCCTTATAGGTTTACTCAAATTTCAAGTGTAGAAACTCATTGGATGCATAATTAAAGTCCACATCGAACGCGTATCTGCATACTTATGAGAAGGCCCATATTGATAAAAATTTAATACACATTAAAAAAATGTACTTAACACACTTTTTGATGTATCTTCAATTTTCATTAATGTTGTCTTCTCAAGAATATGCATAATGTATAGTTGTTGGATGTAGAATCTAATTATGCATATAATGAGTATCTACAGTTGAAATTTGAGTAAACCTATAAGGAAATAAGCTAAAAATACAATTAAAGAAAATAGTTCTCTTTTTTTTTCCCTCCAAAATATTTACATGTACCTCTTTTTAAATTTAAAGAATTTTGATTGGTTTACATATTATGACATGAAAATTTCATGGTCGCTTTTGGGCTGAAACATTTGGTAATGGCTTTCCTCAACTTGAATATGCTCAATGGTGGCGACAAACCTATGAAGAAGGTTGACCCTTTCCCCTCTCTAACTAGCCCAACCAAAAAACCCTCATGGAAATGCATAAAGAATTGATATGAAGAACCCTTGTTGGTCTTAGGGAAGGAGGTTCAATTGAATGAAATTCAAGATGAGGAAAAGTGGTGGTCATTCATTTCATTAGTAGAAGAATGTCGATGACATTTTTGTGTAGATGGTTTGAAATCAACGTTAAACCCCCGCTATGGTACTCTCCTCGTTGCATGTTATTCATTAAGGGATAAATGGATTGGTAATTATCCAATGTGGAAGATGCAGGGAAAATATTAGCATATAAATGGTCATTGGGTGATGAAGCCCTCTTGTTAAAGAAATGGATGGTTAGCTTTGATGTGAGGGTGAAAAAGATAAAACTATTGCCCATCTTCTAGTCCTTGCCCCAATAGTTTGGTCTAAAAGCATTTTTTTTGAGGTTGGGAACTCATTGGGGTTATTTTATGAATCTGATTTATCTTTCAAGCACACAGGTATCACGGAAATTAATCACAACTTATTCAATTTAAATATGGATTTGGGGCTTTTGAAGACCATCACTATCAATACAGGCCAAATAACTCACATGAAGAACATTGATTATGAGGCCATTATGTTTAACTTATCTCATTATGATGCATATGGAGATTTAAGTCAAGACTTTGAAATGGGAAAGGGCTCTAGGAAACAATGGATATAGAAGAATAAATTCCACTCAGTCACCCCACCTCCATCATTGGTAATCTCTCCTTAGGATTCTCAGATCGTTAGCAAGGAAGCTAAGCATCCTTCTCTATCTTCGTTGGACATGGATCCTATTGAATGCATGCCCCCTATTCAACTCTCTTCCTCTCCAAATTCTCCTAGAGTTCAAGACACGTAAGCAAAGGAATCTGCAAAGGAAACTACTAATTATGCTCACAAAAATAAATCCCTTTTCTTTTCAACACTCAAAACTACATAAAAAAATTCTTTCAAAGAGAATCTACAATTCCTAGAAAACACTCAAAACTATGAAAAACTAATCTTGAGATCTAAGAAACTTCTAAAAACCTAATCGAAATAAAAGCTTGAAATGTTTTTGAGGACGTTTTACTCAGTTATTTAGTAAACTAAGGATTAATTCGTTTAGAATAACAAATCAATAAAAAAACACCCAGCTACGTTTTCTTTTATAAAAATGAAATTCACAACTTATGACCAAGTTCGTTCAAAGATTTGCAAAGAGAAATAAAATCTATTTCTCACCAAGGGAAGATTTCACAAACTAGCTAGACTCATCAAGAATACAAAAGATACCGGGGTGATCTAAGTTTTCTTAGGCTTCTAATCTTTAAGTTACTACAAAGATCGAGTGGAAACCAATCTAGGTATGCAAAACTTCTAGAAATTCATTTAAAAGAACAACACCAATGGAACTTACTCAAAAGAGACTTTTGACAGGACACATGCAGATCTGGGAAGAGGCTAAAAGTAATAAACTAATCCTAAACTTATCTGGACGAAAATATTTTAGGTTTTTCAAAAATTTTGATAGGGTCCGCAGGCTTCCAGCATAACCAAATGCGGTACCGCTCTGTGCAGTAAAGTAACAGTGCAGAGATGTCCGCACTGTAATATAAACAGAACGTGCGGTCCTCTTAACAATTTTGAAAAAAACAAAAAACAATCTAGAACCTAAAAACTACCCAATCCCACATACATCAAGCAAGAAACCAGAAACAAAAATCAAGTTTCTCAAGTCAAAGACAAAGGAAAATTAAAAAACCAAATCGAGTTCCCCAGCAGAGTCGCCAATTTGTTGGCCAGATAAATCGTTCTTGCGGACAAGGCCGATCTCACTAGGATCAATAGATATCTAGCAACAAGCAGGACAAGCAAATCTACCTTTCTCTAAACATATTGTGATTCATTAATAAAAACTAAGAGGTGTTTTAGACCCTACCTTAAGTCCAACGCTAGCTTGTGGCAGCCATGCTCCAACAGATCCGAAAGAGTTTCCTTTTAAGAACTTGCAATTACAAACAAACACACATCAAATAACACCTGCATAGCTAATATAATAAATTATGTTCATCATGGTGATCAAGGAATCCATGAAATAAACTATAAAACACAACTTATTGAGAAAAATAAACTTGATTGTATTAACTTTGAAATAGAAGAACTTTACAACTTTTCGTGCCTTGATGCTGTACAAGCTCTTCCTAGGGTCCAAACAAGAATTTCCTTTACTTTGACAAGCCTCACTCTCTTCCAAATGAGATCAAAAGGTATGTAATCTCTCCTCTCAAAAGCTCAATTAGGAAGACTAAGTTCCGGCAACATCTACCCTCAAAAATATTTAGCTTTCAACCTCCTCAGTAACCAGCCCAATGGTTCATTTTACAGTGCAAAGGAAGGAGGTTACAGGTCCACCATTGAAGGGATAGAGTCCTTCTTCAAAGGGATGAGCTCCTCACATCAAGGGGTTAGCTCCTTAAGGTATGGGATGCATGAACCTTTAAGGAGCGAACATGCCACCTCAAGATTCACTCTAGAAGCTTCAAAAAATGACTCAAAGTGAGTTTTTAAGAATGTACTTGCGCCTTTTTAACTTTTACAGGGGTCCACACCCATAACACAGATACAGAGCGATCAGATGCACAGGGGACATGACCAATAGGTGCAGGGCTACAGGTAATGCTAAGAGAAAGTGTGGAACCGGAGTTTTAGAGATTTTTAAGGTCATTCTCTTGTTTTCAAGGCTTGATATGAAGAACTGAGGTTTAAGACTTGCAAAGGAGGAAGGTATGAGTGGTGGTAGACTCACACTAATTGCAGAATGTCAAGGTGACAATTTCCGTGCAATAGATTTCCCCGTAAAGTGTGAAGTCTGTAATAGATGAGGATAATTTTGTCATCTAAAATGAGTGAAGTACTTTATCATTTCAAGGATCTTCCTGTGGACACCTCGGTCAAAACCTGTAAAAACATTTAATGCAATATATATATATATATATATATATATATATATATGAACATATCATCACTGAGGTAGGCATTCCCATACTCAAATCAAAACTGACTAGAAAACTATCTAAACTACTCTGATACAGGAATGATTTTGTAATACATCACAAGTATAGACATATGTAGACATAGTATGGGCGCATCCATCTATTTATGAATAGACCACTGTATAATGAATAACAAAATTCCTCGAAGCATGGATGGTGGAAACTAGATCCAGGGTCTTGATTTCTGCTTCTCGAACTAGTACGATTCTATCCATGTGAATGAATGTGTCGAAATCGAACATGGTAGAAACCACTTGATTACCAGTCAATGATGTGAACTGTTAACAAGTGTGAGAGAAACCACCAGTAATGTCAATGGCCCTCAAAGTACTTAATACAATCCATGAAATGTGAATAAATGAGTCATTGTCGAGCATGTCACAGAATCCTTTGATCGAAGGTCAATGATGCAACCTGTCATCAAAGGCGAGAAACCTGCCATTGAGGCATGCAGATTCCAAGGTACTGACGATTTCTAGATCATCTTTCTAGATAATGAGTTGGAGTCGATAGAAAGCGATCCGTCGTAGGCAAGCCCACAACATGAAATCATAGATCAAGTTTTGAAGAAATACATTTGGCAAGGACTAACTCAGGGATGGTCAAGATGGATGACATATATTTTGCAAATGAATGGTTTATTTGAACTGACCTCTTGAACACATAACGACACTGCAGATAGTTTGGTGACAATTGACCCAAAGCTAATACCTAGAAAATGGCTGAAGACTTTCAATATGGTTTGATTAACTCTTAGGCAAAGGATTTCCCAACCCAGGTGAACAAAAAGTGTCGTGTTCAAGAGTCATTAACTGCTTTTCTAAACACAAAGTATAATAAACAAGTTCATTTTTCTCTCTTTCCCCCCACCATTTCTGGCAAGTACCTTTTTATTTTTGGCAAGCTTGAGGAGGATAACATTTGATTGATTATAAGCTCATCCTTCGGATGAGTCCAACTTAGTTTAAAATTTGAACCCTAAGAAGGAGTGGTCCATTCCTATTTAAATTTGAAAAGTTCCTTTACTGTTGAATTTTAACGAGTCCAGTATAGGAGAAACTCGGTTTTTTTCAATTTTAGGGAGTCAAAAGAAAAACTTAAGGAAACTCCATGGTTGTACTTTTTCGTAAATTTGTGTCCCCCAAGCTTGAAAAAGTATAAAATGATACTTGAGAGAACCTCTTGATCATTACGTTCAAGGAGTACTTCTCATAATTAGTGGCCTTGATCTGAAAAAGTAAAAAAACGATCAAAGACATGTCGTTTTATTACCAATATCGAACTTGAAACGACAAAAGTCCGGCAATATTTTCATGTTTATATGGTCAGAAAAGAGCTGTAAGTAGACCGTCCTTTTAATTATGTTTTAACAAGTTTAAAAAGAAAAACTCAGCAATTTTTCATATTTTACGAATCAGAAAAGAGCTTAAAGAGGACTCCTATGTTTTCCTTCTTCGTAAATTTTGAAAGAGTCTGAAAAAGTGAAAAAGTATACTCTTTGTTGAAAATGATCAATTCTCCCTAAAATTCCAATATTCTGCACAAAAACTCAAAACATTACTCATACCTGTTTAAAATAAATAAAAATGCATCAAAAGTTAACTTTTGAAAGTGAAAAATAAACAAATTAAAAATTCATTTATTCAAAAAAGCTTATAAAAAGGGCTTTTGTAAATTCATTTTTTCCTGTGAAGATTGCGGAAAATCCGACCGTTGGAATAAAAAACCATCAGCTCTAGGTAATCCACATCATCCCTATCTTGCATTTCAACCATTTAATTTTCATTTTAGGGCTTTAAAATTTATTTTTTAAGGAAAATTTTGGTTAAAAATCGCTCGCAGGGGGTCCACAGGTGCAGCATGTGGCCCCTGCGGACCCCGACTTTTTCATATAGAGGAAAAAGTTGAGGTCCCGCACCTGCTCTTAAGGACAAGTGCGGACCTACGCATTGTCCCTAACTAGTGGGTGCAGACCCCGTGAAATACGTTTCAAAACATCAATTTTTTCCATTTCCACCCAAAAAATTTGAAATTAAAATGTTTTAATCCGCCTTTTTGCAATGTAGATAAATAAAATGCTCAATTGGTGGGAACTGGAACATGAAGATATGGATCTAGCCGCATTAATTCATCCACCTACAATGCAGGCATTAAAAACATGCATGCTATTTAAATTCTGGGCCATACACGGCATGAGGGCTCAGGTAGACTTTCTGCAATGGCTGGTAGACTGTTATCGAGGCACCATCTTCAATTGGTGCGAAGCTATGTTGGCGAATGTAAAAGGTCAATTGACTAAAGCAAAGAACGGGCAACTAAAACACTTTGGATATGGTTTCTTGTTGAGCTTTGGCCTAGAGAGGGTCCCTATGTTGGTCTCGCAACAGCTTTTCGTTGAGGCTGGACTTCTCCGAGAGCCTAGGATTATGCGCTGGGTCGTAGTGGTGGTCTGTCATCCTGAGGAGGGTACAGAGGTTGTTCGATTTCCACCTGAGTATTTTCGTTGGTTAGGGAACCAATTTTTCATGATTCAGGACTTTCCATATGCTGGGATGGATTATCGTGGTGATCCAGACATGGGTCTTCCACGAGGAGAGAAATAGGATGATTCAGGTAAAATTATTTTCAACATTTTCTAAAATTTTAACTATTTTTTTGTTTTGTTTTTAAATCGTCCAAAACTGACAGTAAAACGTTTTAAATGCAGATGTGGGTCCACGACGACCAACCGCTCTCCAGCCCTGTGAGAGAAGAGACCCTGCTGCCGCGGCACTGGCCCCACAGGACCAATTAGCAGAGACCCTGACCGAATTGGAGCATCATCTAGAGCATTTGATAGTAGATATCCCAGAGACTAGTATAGATGATATTCCTCTTAGGTCACAACACTATGTGATTGGGGTCCTAGGACCTTTTAGGAGGTTCCTTTGTAGGGTGGCTTGAGCAGTGGTTTCTTATCGTGATCATCATCAGGGATAGGATGATCGCCTTTATAGACTCATATGACATTTTATATCTTTTTGTATTATCATTTTTGCCGATCATAAGGTGTTTTTCAACCTATGATCGAAGACGATGTATATTTGACACACTTCTATGCTATGATATATTACTATTACTGTCTATCTTGTATAACATGTTTATGGAATGTTTTTAAATTTACTGTCTTAATTATTGCAAATGTCTACTTAACATTCGAGAAGCAACTGCATTTGCTAATGTATTTAAATATCTTGGAATATGTTGATATTCAATGTAGTCAAATTCACGTTCCAAGAGACGAACTCTCAAAAATAATCTTAATAACATTGGATTTCTAATGGCATAAACCCTGTTAAGCTGTAATACAACGAGTTCAAAATCTAACCTAACAATCAAACTCAGAATCCCAAATGAGATGGATTAAGATAATAATTAAATCACTGCACTATACTCTACAATGTTATTTGTTATTTGACTGAGGCTTACCCCATGCATAGATACTAACTCATCAGAGGGTGAATAGATAACCCAAGCTGCGGAAGAAATATTCCATATACTATGACAAGCACCATCAGCAAAACCAATTTATGCTTGAGAAGATGTCGACATATGCAATATCAAGAGTAAAATCAATATACGCAAGAATAATGATAAAAAAATCTCTAAACTAGGCACAATTTCTAATCTACAACACACCAACTAGAAAGAAACTATTCTAACAAAAATCTCCACACCACACTTTAAGCATAATATCTTTTCAGATAAAGACCATTTCTGGGTCTACCTAAAGAGACACCGTCAAAATCTACTAATTCATAGGCCCCTTTTGCCAACTTTCGTTTAACAACAAAAGGACCATGCCACATGGGTACGAATTTTCCAGCCCCTAGCTTATCATTTGCTTGGTCGTATAGTAAAACTAGGTCTCCTTCCGAAAAATTATGAGGTGTAACATTTCAGTCGTACTGAGCTTTTATCCGTTTTGCATGAGTCTCGATTGCTAATGCAGCATCACGTTGATTCTCATCTAGCTGAGCCAAGTACAACAAATGTTTTTCCTCTTCGGAAGTGGCTGGGAGTAATTCCATGGCTATTTGCAATGACAGAATTTCGCATTCAATGGGTAACACTGCTTCCAACCCGTAAACTACATGGAAATGAGTGAAACCAGTTGATGTTTTGACTAAGGTTCGGTATGCCCAAAACGCTGAAAATAACATGTTATGCCAATTCGACCGATGAATACCAATGATTCGTTGGATCATAGTGACTAGAACTTTATTGATTGCTTCAACCAGACCATTAGCCTATGGGTAATATGGAGTAGAGCTATCATGACACAAGCCAAGTTGATCTGTTAGTTCAGTCATCATGATGTTTCAAAAATGACTTCCATGATCAGTAATAATCGCTTGAGGGACATCGAATCTAGAAATTATATGATTGAAAATGAAAATTGCAGCAGTTTTGCCGTCTATCGAAAATGTAGGCATCGCCTCGACCCACTTGGTAAAATAATCTACCACAAGGATGATATACGCATGCCCCCAACTGAGTGAGGGTTACATGTAATAAAATCGATACCCCACTATACGAAAGGACCGATGGCAATTATAGGGTGGAGAGGAGCAGGTGGAGCACGTATCTTTCGATCAAAAATTTGGCAATTGTGGCATTTCTGCACTGCATTGATACAATCTTTAAATAAGGATGGCCAGAAATAACCAGCGCGCAATATCTTTTGGGGTATGGCATACCCAGACATATGACTGCCACATGCTCTAGAGTGGAAGTCATTCAAAACCTTTTCAGCTTCTTCATGAGTTAGATAACGTCAGAAAACAGAATCCACTCCACGATGATAAAGTGTATCTCCAATAATATTGTACTGTTGGGATTGGAAACGTATTTTCCTTCACTGAGATCATGAGATTTCAGGTCGAAAAGATTGGGTTTGGAGATAGACAATTATATCTCCATACCATGGATCAAGAGTACTGATAAGAAACAAGGATTCATCCGCAATGGGTTCTTCCGCCACAATTTCAGTATCAGTATGCAGGAAATCACACATCAGTTCCGCAAAATCCAAAGATTTCTTTGCCTTGGATTTTTCAAATTCTAAGTCAAATTCCTGCAGGATAACTATCCATTTGGAATACTTGCCCCCTAGCAATTGTTTAGTCAAAATATATGTCATAGGGTTACAATAAAAAATTACTGTGGTTTTGCATAATAAGATGTAGTGACGAAATCTTTGGACACCTTGAATAGCTGCTAAGGCCAATTTCTCCACATGCGAATATTTAAGCTCAGTCAGATTCAGATTTCGACTAAGATAGTAAATCACATGTTCATTATTGAATTCATCTTCCTGAACTAAAACCATCCCAATGGTGGAATGAGAAGCGGCGAGGTACAAAAAGTAGTCCTGGTTGTAGTTGGGAGGATGCAATAACAATGCATGGGTCAACGCGTGTTTAAGTGCATCAAAAGATTTGTTAGCTATTTAATCCCAAATGAACGGAGTATTCTGTTTCAATAACCTGGTAAAACCTTTTGTTATCTTGGCGTAGTTAGAAATGAAACGACGTAAAAAGTTTGCTTTCCCTTGCAAACTTTGGAGTTGGCGAAGAGTCGAAGGCGGAGGTAATTTAACAATAACTTCAACCTTCGAGGGATTGACATGGATGCTGACTTTTGAGACAACAAATCCCAGTAAACGACCTGTTTCTATACAGAAAACACATTTGTGTGGATTCAGCCTAATTCGATAATGCCTACATCTCATAAAGATGGCTCATAAATGAGTGAGATGATTGGCTCTACGTAATGAATGAGCAGGTAAATCATCGAGATAAGGCTGCACAATGTGCTTGATGTCATGAAATGCGTAAGACATAGCCCTTTGAAAAGTTGCTTCGGCGTTCTTCAATACAAAAGGTAACTTACAATAAGCAAATGTCCCCCATGGACAAATGAAATTTGTTTTAGGTTGATCAGCAGGGAGTATGTTAATTTGATTGTAACTGGAAAAACCATCCATAAAGGAAAACATCTCACTGCCGGCATAATCATCAATAATTTGATTGATATAGGGGGTTGGATAATTGTCTTTAGAACAAGCTCGATTAATATCCCTATAATCAATACATATTCTTATTTTTCCTTGCTTTTTGTTAATAGGAACAATATTCAATACCCAATCCGTTAAGGGAATTGGATAAATGAAACCTACTTGAAGTAATTTCTCAACTTCAGCTTTAATAGCAGCAACTTTTCTTGGATGTATCTAACGCAAACGTTGCCGGACAGGTTTAGCATCCGGGTAAGTTTTAATTTCATGGACAACAATTGATGGATCGATTCCTGGAATTTCTTCATATGATTAGGAAAACACATCGCGAAATTCTTGAAATAGGGCTTTATAAGTTTGGATTTCCTCGTCCGTACAGGAAGCACCTATATGAATGTTTTCAATAATTCCGGGTTTCACTGAAATGTAATAGGAATTGTTCGAGAAATATTTCTCAAATTCAACTCAGAATCAGGATGTTGCAATGGATTCTGTGGTTCTTTGACATAATCAGTGGTAAAAATAGATGAGAAATCATTTTCAAAATGATCAAGCTCAGGTAAAAACGAAGATCGATGATGAAGATCTTCCCACGGTAAATCATAAACAGACAAAAGTTCACAAATTTGCTCATCAGTATGAACAAGCTTAGAAGAGTTGTTGAAACCGAGGTTGAGATTGAAAGTGACTCCCCATGGACCACATTCATTGGATCGATTTCGGTTGAACAAGAGTCGGAAAATGACTGTACAGCCTGATAAGCAACTTCAAAGGGACTCAAGGGCATTACATCACCAGATGAGTCCACCTCAGAATCAGAAGGTATGATCCAAGGATCATCAAAAGCAATAGTGTTCGATGAAATCATATGATTGATTGCAAAAGAAGGCGATACTTTAGAAGGAGGAATTGAAAAAGTTCCTAGTAAACCAGAATCTTTAATCAATCCCACCCCAACATCCTTATAAGGGATAGTTGTTTTCCCGACATGTTGGATACTATTAGAAGAGGCTGGGTCGGATGAAAAATAATTTAACTGGTCTATTGTGATGATCTTTCCATTATGAGGAAACTTAATAAGCCGAAAGTCCGATGAAACAACAACAGTCATAGCGTAATACCAACTGCAACCCAATAGAAGGTTGTAATCTAGAGGGGTATCAACCACTTCCACATCTAGATTTACAGTTTTTCCTTCTACCCCTATAGGTAAATCCTACAAAATGCCAAAAGGATGAAACCCTCGGCCATCAAAAGCCTTTAGAATTGCCAGGGATTGATTGAGTGTAGGAGAACCAAGTGATCTCCAACACTGAATCGACATAATACACGTAGAATCTCTCTCATCAATCACAGTCTGAAAGCAAGTTCTGTTTTTGACTAACACTGGGATCTGGAAGCCATTTGATGAGGTAGGCGAGGTGTACTATTCTCTAAATCGAAGATTATAAGGTTGGAATCCTGAATATCAACAGCTCCTATAGCAGACAATAGCAATTCACGTTATGCTGGGCATGATTGCAGCACCTCCAAAGCCGACATTGCTGAAGGGGAAATAGCTAAATCTTCAACAATGTTATAGTTCTGAGCAGCTCTCACATGTGGCTTGAAATCTGACTTCCGAAGTATACCTTTAGTAGGTGGTTTGATTACTAAGTCTGGGTTAGGTTTCTCGATCTGTAGCGGATCAGAACCATAAGGAGTTGAAGTTGATGGGTTTGAATTAGAAGATTCTGCTTCCTTACCACCAACAGGATTCTTACTACCATAATCTGGCGATCGCGTTGCAATCCTCACATGGGACATCATCATAATTGGTTCTTTTGAGGCATTTGAGGAAAAACCTATCATCTTACTATCTTGATTGGGAAAAGGATCCTTCAAGACAGCAAGCGTTTGAGAACCTTTGACGATTTTCAAAACCTCAGCTCAATGTGGACAATCTCTTGTAAAATGCTCCTCATCACAAATGAGACAAGGATAGCGAGGTTTACATTTCTCATCAGTAGGTTCATTTTTATCTGGTTTCTCTTTTGAGTTTTGTTTATTTTTCTTCTTCCCCTTCCTTTTACCACCAGATTTTGATTTGGCCGTAGATGATTCTACGACATGAATATCGGCAGGAATTTCAGTGGAAGATTCTCCTGTCGGGGAATCTGGTAAAGTTATAATAGGAGAAGAATTCTTTGCATATTTCTTCTTACTTTTGGTACTAACTGAACCAATCATACCATAAGTAGCATGAGACCTTGAAGGAGCTGCAGTTATTTTATTTTGTTTCGAAAGATCAGGTATTTTTTCATGTAAAGTACCCAACTGCGTATAAACGAGGTCAAGGTACTGAGCCCGAGCAATTACTTGCTCTTCAGTAAAAACTCCTGCCTTATCTACATCCTCAGTGATTTTAGGTAATAATGATTTAACAAACGATTCTGCCAAAATTTGATATGGGATAAAAACTTTCACTAAACGTCGTCAACATCACCATTCATGAATATGATCTGAAATATATGTGGATGTTGACTGTTTTAATGAAGTTAATAATTCCGTGCCATTGTCATATCTGACAGGCAACTGAAAATGAGTTAAGAATGAAGTGGATAACTGACTAAAATTGTAAAAAGAGCTTCGTGGTAACTCAATGTACCACTTGGCAGCGAGACCAATTAGAGTGCATTGAAAAAGACGTAAGCGAATTGAATCATCTATAATGGAATTTAATGCACACCAGAGGTGATAAGTCATCACATGATTTGACGGATCTTCTCCTGGCTTACCCTCAAACTTCAGAATATCACTGGGCAACTTATTAGACATTGGTGGCCAATACGGAAGATAGTAAATTGGATCGTTCGTAAGGCGCGACAAATCAGGTAAATCCAAAGTTGCAATAAACGATAATTGACGGTTAGGGTCTCGAAAACCTTGGGTCATAAGACCAGCTCCAACAGGAGGATATCTAGGAAAACATGGAATTGGATTTGCATTAGGAATATTATATCCTCACAGAAAACCAGGATTAACCAGACCAAACTGGGGTTGTTGAGGTTGCTGATAAGTATATCCAGGGTACGGTTGATACTGATAAACTGGGTTTTTCACAGCAGGACCGTATTGATACTGTCCCTAGTACAGTTGATAATTAAATTTCAGTTTACTTGTGACAACCGTACTTGGACCAGGTTGTCCTACAAGCATCTGAACTGAAGTCTGGATTGTAGGTCCGGACTGTGGTAAAGAGGTCTGAGGAATTGATACAGGAACAGTAGAAACTGGAGCTGTCGATACTCCAGAAGTAGGTGGGGTAGAATGAACAGAAGCTGCAATAGTTGCAGCAGTTGTTTGAGGCACAGTTCGAGGCGAACTAGGCCCAAACTGATGAACTACACCAGGTGCAGAAGTTTGAATAGTAGGCTGGATAGGTTGTTGGTTTGAACTAGAAACCAAAGGTTGTCCAGGTTGACTTGATAACTGCACATTAGGTTCCAAAATCTGTTGAGTTTGAGATGGATCCCACACCATGTTCATTCCAGGGTAAGGACCCACAAAAGGTTGAGCATAGTAAGGACCATAACCAGGTTGAGTGTAGGACTGATAATTGAAAGGTACATTTCTAGCTCCTTGTACAAATGGTTGACCAGAAGGTGGTTGGAAACCTTGAGTTGGGTATTGACCTTGAGGTTGATAACCTTGAGGCACGTACTGAAACTGGGGTTGACCTTGAGGTATATATTGATACTGGGGTTGATCGTGAGGTATATACTGAGCCTGGGGTTGACCTTGAGGTATGTATTGTCCCGAAGGTATGTAATGTCCTTGAGGTTGCCCCCTAGGCGGTATTTGACTACCTTGAGTTTTCCCCCTAGACGGTAATTGAGCACCTCGAGGTTGCCCCCCAGGTGGTAACAGACTACTTTGAGGTTGCCCTCCAGGCGGTAACTGACTACCTTGAGGTCGCCCTCCAGGCGGTAAACTGACTACCTTGAGGTTGCGGATTTGGAATAGCACCAGACATCATAAGAATTTCTTCTACGCTCAATGGCAGAGTTTTGTTATTACCAGTTGATATCCAATGTTCAATGGGTTGAGGAGATGCTCCTGAAAAAGTACCAGAAAGTGACTGATACCCAGAAGGAACAGAAGGACTGCCATATAAAAATGTTTCCGGTGTTTGGGAAAACATGGATGACCGTTTTGACATATTCGAAGGAGGATAATAACCTTTGGGCGTAGGATGAAAAGGAATACGAAGTGGTGAAGAAGCAAGACCCGAATTTTCTAAAAAATTCATCAATGATACGTACCAAGCGTCACTTCTAAAAGGACTGTAGAAGATTGATTCACGCTCCCTAAGTTCTAAAATTGGTTGATTTTCAGGGAGAGTTGTATCTTCATCTGGAATAACAAGTTCTTCAATAGAAATGAGTCCAGAAGGAAGATTTTGGTTAATGACACGTCCTACCCTGGGTGAACCAAGACCACTAGAAGTTGGAGAAGCAAATCCTGAGGATGGAGTAGCAGCAGGTTCAGTTTCAAGTTCAGAAATTTCAAGTTCCTCAATTAATTCACTAGTAGGAGAAATACTACCAGTAACTTCAGAAAATGAAATTGGTTCAGAAATATACTTTGTTGCTTGAACTGGATAATCAGGGTGAATAATTAAAGATGATACTCTAACTTCCGGTGACCCAACTCTACTGTCACTAGGTGTCACAAGATCTCTTAACCCTTCAAGATGACTTGCTGTATATTCGGGAGGTTGCCCCCGAAGTCTACAGGATTGTCTCAGTAATCAAGCCACAATTAAATATTTAATTACTTCACACGCAAACAAAGAAAGTCTCAATAAAGCCACCTAAAGTCTGTAAAGAACCAAACAATTGAATCACACGCCTAAAAAAAATATAAGAGTTCAAACCACACACAAACAGTAACTTTCTGTACCGAAAACACTAATTGGTGATGAAATCCAACGTTGCAAAATTCAATACAAAAATGGCAGCTGGAACAGTTACCTTGACAACCTGCTTAATGAAACAACTTGGCACAAGTTTCTTCACAAAACCGTCTCAAATGAAGAGAACCCCCTAGAGAGTCCAAGTGAGTCTATTCGACGTCTGCTCTAGGTACAGTGAGACCCGTCCTTCATCGTCACCTTAGGAAAGAATCTTAAGATTATGGTCACTAAGGTTACCAACAGTAACAAATACAACTGGGGGAACAGTCTACGATCCAATCTACGTGCAAGAGTAGAGTAACAAAGCTCAATCCCCTTGAAGGCTCCTCGACATGATCAATCTGAGGTTTACGAACAAGTGACCCTAGGCTCCTCGACAATGGTTAATCCAAGGTTTACCATTTTTAATGCACGCAAATTTGTTATCTTTCTCAATGAGATAGACTTGATTGTCTCAAAGGTTTGGACATGATCTTGTGATTGACTCCTTTAAGAGGAGCTTCCCAGATTATATCAATTACAATTGGATTTATTTCCTACCGCAAGATATAGCTACTTGTTTGTTTTAACTATATTGGAGAGTTAATTACTCCCTCTTCCAAGATACTAGCCTAAGTTATATTGGTGATAAGAGCCCTAGAAATAAAAAGATTGCTAGATCAATTTTAATTAAGCGTTATTTTTATTGGTTGTTTCTTAAGTCAATAGGTATGGAGATAAAACTTTGATGGTGTGAAGACTCGACTCCCAAAACACTAAAAAATGCACCTAAAATGATAAACAATTCGTTTTTCCTTTCAATGAATCTCTAGCTAAAAGAAAGAGTTGAGAATGCAATTCCTTGAAAAAAAATCTTTCCTTCAACATATAAATGAAAAGAAAAACTTTTTTGTCTTTTTCAATAAACTCAAAATGAAACTACTAATTATGCTCACAAAAATAAGTCCCTTTTCTTTTCAACATTCAAAACTACAGAAAACAATTCTTTCAAAGAGAATCTACGATTCCTAGAAAACACTCAAAACTATGAAAAACTAATCTTGAGATCTAAGAAACTTCTAAAAACCTAATCGAAATAAAAGTTTGAAATGTTTTTGAGGACGTTTTACTCAGTTATTCAGTAAACTAAGGATTAATTAATTTAGAATAACAAATCAATCAAAAAACACCCAGCTATGTTTTCTTTTATAAAAATGAAATTCACAACTTATGACCAAGTTCGTTCAAAGATTTGCAAAGAGAAATGAAATCTATATCTCACCAAGGGAAGATTTCACAAACTAGCCAGACTCATCAAGAAGAAAAAAGATACCGGGGTGATCTAAGGTCTCTTAGGCTTCTAATCTTTAAGTTACTAAAAAGACCAAGTGGAAACCAATATAGGTATGCAAAACTTCTATAAATTCATTTAAAACAACAACACCAATGGAACTTACTCACAAGAGACTTTTGACAAGACACATGTAGATCTGGGCAGAGGCTAAAGTAATAAACTAATCCTAAACTTAACTAGATGAAAATATTTTAGGTTTTTCAAAAATTTTGATAGGGTCCGCAGGCTTCCGGCATAACTAGATGTGGTACCGCTCTGTGCAGTAAAGTAACAGTGCGGAGATGTCCACACTGTAATATAAATAGAACGTGTGGTCCTCTTAAAAATTTCAAAAAAACAAAAAACAATCCAGAACCTAAAAACTACCCAATCCTACACACATCAAGCAAAAAACTAGAAACAAAAATCAAGTTTCTCAAGTCAAAGACAAAGGAAAATTAAAAAACCAAATCCAGTTCCCCAGCAGAGTCGCCAATTTGTTGGCTAGATAAATCGTTCTTGCGGACAAGGCCGATCTCCCTAGTATCAATAGATATCTAGCAATAAGCAGGACAAGCAAATCTACCTTTCTCTAAACATATTGCGATTCATTAATAAAAACTAAGAGGTGTTTTAGACCCTACCTTAAGTCCAACGCGAGTTTGTGGCAGCCACGCTCCAACAGCTCTGAAAGAGTTTCCTTTTAAGAATCTGCAATTACAAACAAACACACATCAAATAACACCTGCATAACTAATATAATAAATCATGTTCATCATGGTGATCAAGGAATCCATGAAATAAACCATAAAACACAGCTTATTGAGAAAAATAAACTTGATTGTATTAACTTTGAAATAGAAGAACTTTACAACCTTTGGTGCCTTGATGTTGTACAAGCTCTTCCCAGGGTCCAAACAGAAATTTCCTCTACTTTGACAAGCCTCACTCTCTTCCAAATGAGATCAAAAGGTATGTAATCTCTCCTCTCAAAAGCTCAATTAGGAAGACTAAGTTCCAGCAGCATTTACCCTAAAAAATATTCAGCTTTCAACCTCCTCAGTAACCAGCCCAATGGTTCATTTTATAGTGCAAAGGAAGGAGGTTACAAGTCCACCATTGAAGGAATAGAGTCCTTCTTCAAAGGTATGAGCTCCTCACATCAAGGGGTTAGCTCCTTAAGGTATGGGATGCATGAACCTTTAAGGAGCGAACTTGCCACCTCAAGATTCCCTCTAGAAGCTTCCAGAAATGATTCAAAGTGAGTTTTTAAGAATGTACTTGCACCTTTTTAACTTTTACAGGGGTCCGCACCCATAACACAGATACAAAGTGGTTAGGTGCGCAGGGGACATGACCAATAGGTGCAGGACCGTAGGTAATGCTAAAAGAAAGTGCAGAACCAGATTTTTAGAGATTTTTAAGATCGTTCTCTTGTTTTCAAGGCTTGATATGAAGAACTAAGGTTTAAGACTTGCAAAGGAGGAAGGTGTGAGTGGTGATAGACTCACACTAATTGCAGAATGTCAAGGTGACAATTTTCGTGCAACACTTTTGCACCTGTTGCCATCCTTGAAGCCATAAGGATGTTTCTTGCTCTTTCTAGTTTTCGTAAATTCAAAGTATATCAAATGGATGTAAAATCAGCCTTCCTTAATGGAGATTTAGAAGAAGAAGTCTATATTGAACAACCATAAGGATTCATTCTTGGAAATGATGCAAAATTCATATGCAAGCTCAAAAAGGCTCTTTACAGTCTGAAACAAGCTCCAAGGGCTTGGTATTACCACCTTGACAAATATCTACAACAAAAAGGCTTTACAAAAGGTTTTGCAGATAACAATTTATACACAAAGATTGAGAATGATAAATTGCTAATTATTATTGTTTATATTGATGATATCATTTTTGGTAGCAATGAAGAGTCCATGAGTCAGAATTTTGCTTCAATAATGCAGCAAGAATTTGAAATGTCCTTACTTGGTGAACTTACTTATTTTCTTGGTCTACAAGTTAAGCAAAAAAAAGATGGTATCTTTCTTTCACAAACCAAATATCTCAAACAGATCTTGAAGAAGTACGGAATGGAAGATTCTAAACTAGTATGTACTCCAATGGTAACAGGATGCAGTCTCAGCTCTAATGATGAATCACCAGCAATAAACCAATCAACTTATACATCTATGACTAGAAGTTTGCATTATCTAATAGGTACCAGACCTGACATCATGCATGCAGTAGGAATTGTTGGAAGGTTCCAAGCAAATCCAAAGAAATCACATCTCTAGGCAGTCCAAATAATTTTCAAATATCTTCAAGGAACTCAGCACTTTGGACTATGGTATCCTAAAGATACAGACCTTACTCTTCATGCAGATACAGATGTAGATTAGGCAGGAAGTGTTGATGATCGAAAGAGCACTAGTGGTGGTGCATTCTATATGGGTTCCTGGTTAGTGTCTTGGTTCAGCAAGAAACAAAGTTCAATTGCCTTATCTACAGTTGAAGAAGAATATGTGGTTGTTGCAACTTGCCACACACAACTACTATGGATGATGCAAACTTTGCAAGACATTAAGATCACATGTACTCCACCCATCTCCACTCTATGTGATAATACAAGTGCCATCAGTGTTTCAAAAAATCCTGTCATGCACTCCAAGATCAAGCACATACCCATCAAGTACCATTTTCTACAAGAACAAGTGCTTGAACAAAAGGTCAAATTGGAGTATGTTCCCTCCAAAGAACATGTTGCTGATATATTCATTAAACCACTGCCCAGAGAAACATTTGAATATCTCAGTCAAAAGTTGGGAGTAGTTGATGCATCATCCTGCTGTTAAATCCATTTTTCAGAAGAAAGTTATTATATGCGGGTTTCATGAAGTATAGTCACGTATACACACGGGTTTCTGTGGCTGAAGGAGCGTATATGTTTTTCTGACAGAAAAATAGTGGGTCAGACTCTACTATGGGTGCTCTATCTGATGTTGATGATTACAGTCTGACAATACTCTTTGTTCATTGATTTTTATCTTACTGACAAAGATGTCTTGATGAATGACTTGTTGACAATGCACAGGTACCACAGGTTCAGGGGGAGCATTAGCCTTCACAAACATTTTGCATTGTTGGCATTATGGTTGTTGAGTCCAGCTATGGCTTTAGAGATTTATACCATTTGTTGTTTAAGTCATGTAAAGGTCTAGGGTGTGCTATGACTTCTCATATATTTGAACGAGTCCTATTGGACAAATGATGTAACTTGTATCCCCACTTTACATGTGATGGATGATGTAGTATTTATTGTATTTATGTCATGTATAAACAATTGGTATATCCCCACTTGGTTGGGTGGATGAGTTAAATGTGGTGTATCCCCACTTGGTTGGGTGATTGATGTATGTATGATTCATTGGTCATAAGGAGGTCATACTCACTTAGTTGAGTTATAGAGTCATGTTATTCTTTTCAATCATATCTCTATAGACTCGGCATGTACTCAGGGGGAGCATGAAGAACATAATGCATATCCAAGGAGGAAGGTTGCTTGGTCCGTCCTTTGCCCTTGATGTCAAAGGGGAGAGTATTTTGGTGTTGCATGGTTTCTACAGCTTGCAGTAATCAACACCAT
This sequence comes from Pinus taeda, assembly GCA_000404065.3. Lineage (NCBI taxonomy): Eukaryota > Viridiplantae > Streptophyta > Pinopsida > Pinales > Pinaceae > Pinus > Pinus taeda. The sequence continues at coordinate 85,088 of APFE030402839.1, forward strand.
CGTGGTTTCCATCAAGTCCAAAGGGGGAGATTGTTGGCCTTATGATACAAGTGTTGTCCTTGATGGAAACTCACTCACAGGTCAATTTAGTTCTAGTAAAAGGCAACTCATAGTACAACAGGTATATTCAAAGGTAACAGGGAAATGGTACAGAAGAACAGGAAGATGAAACTAAGGTCTACTGATCAGAATAAAGAAGGTAAAGGAAAAGGCTGATGAAAAGAAATTTAAGAAGTATACGCAAGTCCACTTAGTCAAAACAACATATACATGCTGGTTCACAGAACAAAAAGATCATATACGTATACATGCACTCCCATGGGAAGAAAAGCGCATACATGTTGGAAAACCAAGGTTTTGGTTCGTGGTATTGACCCTAGGTATTTGGTCTGTGGTATTGACCCTACGTATTTGGTCCAAGGTATTGGTCCTAAGTGGTTTTGGTCCAAGGTATTGATAAAGGATCTATGTATATAAGGAGGAGAAGATCAAAGGGCTAAACACACAAGGAATGAATATCTTTTGAAGTAAAATAAAATTTGCAAGTGTATGGGTTTTTAAAGAATACTTCTATCTGAAGTATATTATATATTGCAAGGGCTATGTTTGTGATTTGATCTAAAATACCTTGTGCACCATTCAATATTGGATCAGGATCATGAGACCTGAAATGACTTATTATGATAAGATATTGGGCTAGATCTGATTATGTACACCTGTTTTATTCTTTAAATATCGTGATCTGGGTTTGTCTGAAGTCTAGAAGTGAAACAAAGTTATGAAGTAAGTATTTGCAGATCTGTACGTTGGTTTGCTTTGGTGAAGGTGCGTATACACACTGGTTCGGCTCTTCCAAGTAGCGTATGCAAAATAAAGCTTGGTGTTCAAGGATGACTAATCTATCAGATCAGTGTTGTTGTTTTACTGTTGTTTGTCAATGAATTCTTGATCCGATTTAAACATGAACACAACAAATTACAAAGATAACCATAAATACAGATATGCAGTGGAAATAATACTTCATTTCATTATTGTAAAATACTAAAATATGCTTACAAACAAAAATGGAAAGAAACCAGCTAGGGCGATGGTAGCTTATCTCTAAGAAGAGATGTGGTGGCTACATGCCTCTGAACTGTGTTACAACGAGGGTCGAAGGCCTATTTATTGTTGAGAAACAATGGAAAACCCTAAACATCCAAAAACCTAACCCTAGAAGATGAAACACCAAACTATGGGCCCCATTTGAGTAAATTGGTACATCAACTTTCCGAGGTCGTAACTTTGGCATACAATCTCTGTTTGACACACACAATATCTCATTAGAAAGATCTATCTAAGAAATACAACCTTGAGAAAAATAATATGTTGCTCCCATTTTTCCCAAAAAACGTCGTTTAGGGTCTCAAAACGGCTCCAGAAGTTCAGGACCCGAAAAGCTGCTAAAAATAGTAAATTGTGCTACAATTAAGGAAACTGAAAAGCTGAAAGAAACAATAGCGGGGGTCCAATTGGACTTGGTGGGTGGCCACCAATATCCACCTGGATCATTCCTCCCCCCTTAGGAAGCAATGGTCCCCATTGCGTTGAGTTCCTCCATCAGATGAGGAAACTTCTGCTAAACTTGGTCCCTGGTGAGCCACTTGCCCTGGTGAAGGAGTTGGCCTACTTTGACAACTCGATACAGTTGGATATTCTGTTGGAAAGTGTGCTTGATCTGTGTGTCCATGATCTGATCAGTTGCAACTTGTTCCATGCAATCTAGATTTAACTCTGTGGGTGTGAGTTGTTCTGCAATGTCGAATGTGTCTAGTAATGGTGGAAATTATGGCCGAAGGTGGTCCACGTTGAACACTGGGTGTAGGCTAAGGAATGGGGGAATGTTGAGCTCAAATGAATTGTCTCCCATAGCCTTGGTAATGGTGTAAAGACCATATTGGAGTGGTCTGAGTTTCCGATAGGATCCGATAAGGCATTCCTTTTGCAAATGCAACCAGAATTTGTCACCCACCTGAAACTTGTGTGGCACCTGATGTTGATCATGTCACTGCTTGTGCTTGGCATTTGATTTCTCCAGAATGTCATGGACCTACTGGTGAATATGTTGGATGTTCTCAATGAAGCTGTTTGCCTTATCAGTTTCGGACTGGACATGAGCCAAATTTGCGTGAGTAGCTGCAAACGACATGGCCACATCAATGGGACATAGTGGCTGGAATCTCAAGCCCACCTGAAAAGGGTTGTGGCCAGTCAAGCTGTGGAGAGCTCGGTTGTAGCTATGTTGAATACAGGGGAGGCTCTCGTCCCATGTGCATGGATTCTTTGAGTTGTACATGCACAGAATGTGTACAATCATCTTGTTGACAACCTCTGTTTGGTCATCAGTTTGAGGATCGAAGGCCGTGGACTTAGTGATTTTGGTGTCCAGCATTGACCAGAGACTGGACCAAAATGTACTGAGGAACCTGCTATCCCGATATGAGATGATAGACTATGGGATTCCAAAGTGTACTCACACTCATTCAAAGAAGAGTTTAGCAGTGGCTTCTGCTGTGATATTCTTCTTACAGGCCGCCATAATGGCCATCTTCAAGAACCTGTCGACAACCACAAAAACATAGGCGTTTCCATGCTTAGTGGAAGGAAGGCCAGACATGTAATCCATGGAGATGGATTCGCAAGGTCGACTAGGGGTAGGCAATGGGGTATAGAGGCCTTGCTTATTGAAGGTCGGTTTGGCAATGATGTAGGCAATGCATGATCTGATGTACTTCCTGACATCTTGTCAAAGATTCAAGCAATAGAAATACTTCGGCAGTACTACCACCATTTTCTCAACCTTGAAATGCCCAGCAACCCGACTGTAGTGTGCTTCCCAAATCATCTTGGCACACTCGCTTAAAGAAACACAAAGGTGACCCAGGTGGCATAACACGACATCCTAGAGGTGAAAATCTAAAACATGCCCACCCTCCAAGAATGTTTAGTATGTGTGGCCGAATTCTGGGTCGCTTTTGTAGAGAAGTATCCAATCAGAAGTCTTGTGCCCACAAGAGTTTAACACAGTGGGGCCATGATCGGTGGTTGACTGAGGAAATCTGCAACATTATTGGCCCTGCCCTTCTTATACTTGATATTCAAATGGAACTGTTGCAGGTATGTGGACCACTTCTGATGGCAATCATTCTGCAATTTCCCTTGGGTCTATATGAACTGGAGGGGTCAGTGGTCTGTGTGGATGACCGTTTCCTTCCCCAAAATGTAATGTTTCCATTGTCGGTAGGCCTGCACAATGGAATACATCTCTTTGTCATAAGTGGGATCTGTGATATGCCACTTGATGCCCGTGTTGAGTAAGGACTACCCCAATAGTATAGTCATAGGCATCTGTTTCTGTCTCGACCTCAAATGGTTGTTGCAAGTCTAGAATTGCAAGCATTAGTGCCGAGAAGAGGTGATATTTCAACTCTGTGAATGCCTTCTATTGAGATTCAAACCAAAAGAATTTTGCTTTCGCTCCTCCCTTGGTGACTTGACTCAAGGGCCAAGTGATATGAGAAAATCCCAACACAAACCTGTGGTAGAAGTTGGCAAGACCTAGAAAGTTGTGGAGCTCTATTAGAGTGGTTGGAGAGGGGAAATCCCAAATGACTTGGATCTTGGCTGGATCCACATGCACCCCCTATTCATCAATAATGTATCCCAGATACTGAACCTGGGTCATGCCAAAAGTGCATCTCTCCAAATTGGCACATAACTTGTGTTGCTGCAGTGTTTGGAGAACCCGTCAGATGTGGTGGAGGTGCTCTTCCTGGCTCTGGCTGAAGATCAGGATGTCATCCAAGTATACCACTACAAATGAGTTGGTGAATGGGTGCAAAATGTCATCCATTAGCCTCATGAAGGCTGCAGGAGCATTCGTCAATCCAAAAGGCATAACCAACCATTCGAAAAGGCCCTCCTTAGCTTTGAAGGTAGTCTTCCACACATTGAAGGGTTCGATTGGTACTCGGTGATATCTCGATTTCAAATCGATCTTGCTGAAATATTTTGCCCCCTTTAGTTTGTCCAGGAGGTCATCAATCCATGGGTTCGGGTACCTATTATGGACAGTGATCTTGTTCAGCACCCAATAGTCAATACAGAGTCTCCAAGTCGCATCCTTCTTCTGTACCAACATGATCGGGCTTCCATAGGGCAATGAACTCAGATGAATGTGACCTTTCTGTAGCGGCTCATAAATCTGCCTCTTGATTTCAATGTTCTCCAGAATGGAGCGCCGATAGATTGGTCCATTGGGCACCGACACACCTGGGGTTAGATCAATGGAGTGCTTGACCTGACAGTGAAAAGGAACCCCTGTGGGGGAGGTGAAGATGTCCTCGTACTCCTCCACGACCTTTTCCATCTGTAGTTGACGTGTGGAGGGGCCCTGTCTAGAGGTCGTGGCCACCATCTTCTTCTTTCCTTGAGGGCGTATCATCAGGAAAACAAATTTCCCAGTTTTGGAAATGAGCTTATTGCATTGTTATTTGCTTGCAGCTTTGGTAGGTTGTCTTGGGCCACCCTGCCTTGGCTTTGTCCTTTGTTCTACGGTTTGGGGGCACCTTTCGCTTGCTTCAGATTCACAGATCCAAAGTCTCGTTTCTTCTATTTATTCTTTTGCTCGACCTTAACGACATATCGGTATGTCCTGTCGAGCAAGGAGATGTTCAAGAATTCTATTTCTTCTTAGATGTACTTGTGCAGGCACTCGCAGTATTTGAGTATCAAATGCTGCTCTGAATCCTTGATACCCAACTTTGTGTGAAGGGTGTGGAAAATATTGGTAAACTCTGGCACGTCTTGGTCCCTTCCCTGCCGCAACATGGTCCAATTTATGTATTGATCCTCATAACTTCCGACAGGGTAGTATTGCTCCTTGATGGAATCCTGAAACGAATTCCAGGTCAGTGCAGCTGAAAATAGTGAGATGGTATTTTCATCCTTCTGCTCGCTGTAGGTTTCCCACCAGTCCTTGACATGGGGGGCTGCTTTGAGAAGAGCGAAAACAATATTTTCCCAACTCAAAAATTCATGAACAGAAAAATAACCCTCTAGCAGATTTAACCATTTATCTACTGCATCTACGTCTATCTGACCCTCAAATACAGGGATTTCAAAATTAACTTGTACCTTAAAGGCTGTGGTATTTCCAGAGTAGCTACTAGAAGCCGATGTGTCACCTCTGGGTAGCTGCTTAAGGATCTGCACAAAGTTGTCCATCATCACATTCCTTTGTTGCTCGAGGGTTTCTTCAAGCAAGATTTTGATAGGATCTCCTGCCCCCTCATCTTTCTTCTCATCCACCATGGGAGGCCGTCAGGATTTGCAAGGTTGATCTTGCAAAGGTTTCACCAGTTCAAGCCCTAACTCCTTATATCCCGACCTCGTTGGGGACATGCAAAACAGAGAAAAAGAAGACCGCTTTGATACCACTGATCTAGATTTAAACATGAATGCAACAAATTACAGAGATAACCATAAATACAGATATGCAACGGAAATAGCACTTCATTTCATTACTGTAAAATACTGAAATACGCTTACAAACAAAAATGGAAAGAAACTAGCTAAGGCGATGGTAGCTTATCTCTGAGAATAAATGGGCGGCTACATGCCTCTTAACTGTGTTACAATGAGGCTCGAAGGCCTATTTATTGTTGACAAACAATGGAAAACCCTAAACATCCAAAAACCTAACCCTAGAAGATGAAACACCAAACTGTGGGCCCCGTTTGGGTAAATTGGTACATCAACTTCCCGGGATCATAACTTTGGCATATGATCTCTGTTTGATGTGTACAATATCTCGTTAGAAAGATCTATCCGAGAACTACAACTTTGAGAAGAGCAACATGGGTCCATGGACTCGAGCAACATGGGTCCATGGACCCATGTTGCTCCCAGTTTTCCCAAAAAAATGTCGTTTAGGGCCTCAAGATGGCTCCAAAAGTTCAGGACCCGAAAAACTGCTAAAAATAGTAAATTGTGCTACAATTAAGGAAACTTAAAAACTGAAAGAAACAATGATAGGGGTCCAATTGGGCTTGGTGGGTGGCCACCAATATCCACCTGGATCAAGTCTTCTTAGATCTGAATGTAAAACTGAATGAATAAGGAGTTTGATATTTGATTGACTGGTTATATAATTGAGAAGGGTGGTCTTTGCCACTACCTGTGTAAAGCTCTGTAAATAGACAGTGAATGGTCAATATATTTCTGGTTGGTATAGACTTAATTCAGAAGTTTAATGTTTCAGTAATTTTGAAGGTATACACAGGCTTGATTACTGGAAGTAACGTATACACGCAGGTAATTGGGTTAAGTGAAGTTGTGTGTACATTCTGATGCATGGTTTTGAGGTTACAGCTGGTTCTAATTGATGATGCAGGTTTCTGGGTTCAACAAAGTGTTATGGTGTCAGTGATATGATTATTTAGATTAACTGAATGTTGGATGCAATTTAAGTTTCAAAGTTTCTGATAGGTCCAATATGAAAATTTGATGAAACGAGGCCTTCATGTGTATTGTTGTGTACCAGGAGCATCCAGTCTGAAAATTTATGAAACATGGTCTGTGGAAGAAGAAAGAAGGTTGTAGTCTTTTTTAGGTTGGTGCCTATGTACTAATAAACTCATTTGCTAGTACAAGAGCTATGGGGTTGCAGCTCCCTTCCAGTAGAAGATGGAAAACGAGAGAAAGTTAGAGCCTTTTGCAGGTGGGTGCTTGCATACTGGTATGAGTCTACACAAGTACAAGATTGAAAACAAATTTTCTTATTATTAAAAGAAGACGGAGACAACAGTAGTAGGTGATTTTCACCCACATTGGGTTTCCACCTTAAATCTTGGTGTTCATGTGTGTTTCTTATGTGTGATGCTTTATTTTGTTTTTCTGCATTGTTATATAAATTACCGATGCACTAGTTAAAGATCAACACATGATAAATTGTCTAAATCACAGTTTCTTTGGGTATATGCTGGTTTGTCTTCTCATAGTTGCATGTACACGCTAGTTCACTTCACAGAAGTAGCGTATAAAAATTAGTTTTGGAAATAAATTATTGATTTGATAATACTGATTCACCCCCCCTCTCAGTATTATTTCCAAAGATATCCTCTCCCCTTCGCTCATTGTAGCCATATCTCTTAGATCCCCTCCCATGGAGCCTAATCCCTCCTAATCATACCTTCTCCCCTACACCCCTTTATACAATCTATTTTCCTATGTTTTCCCCTCTTCCTTCCCTCCCGTTACATATGTTCCCCCCCTTCAAATTTTGATGGAGGGTTAGGGCTCATGGAAGACATGTTTTCCCCTTTCTCAACCAGGGGTAACAAATATTACCTCTATAAACCACAACATAAGACTGAATATGAAATTCAAGCTAGGAAGTTATCCTCCATTAAAAGGGAATTTAGAGCTTCTAGCCCTCCACGTGGTTCCACATGAAATTTCTCTCAAATTGTAGGGGTATAGTCAGCACCTCTAAAAAAAATCTCTAAATAGACTCTTTGATCAGTACTCACCTTAGTTCATCTTCCTCCAAGAATCCATGTTGGAGGTTCAAAATGCCTCTAAAGTTCTACAATATATACTCCCAACTAGGGATTTTTTAACAATTGATGCAACAGGAAGACCAGGTGGATTAATTACATGATGGAATCCATAACTTTTGTGATTTAACTCAACTTGGTCTTCCAAGTCCCTACTTGTTGTAGACCTTAATTCCATTGACTTGAATACATATTTCCACTTTATAAATGTCTATGGTCTATATATAGATAGGTAGGATTTCTAGTCTGTTGTTGCTTGTCTTCTTGTCTTCAGTTAAAACTAGGTTATTCTAGGAGGGGATCTAAATTTTACTCTAGGAAGCTCTAAATTTTGGGGATGTTTTGTAAGACCTAATCCTATATTTGATTTTATGGTCTCCCTCCTCGATGACCTCAACCTCAATGACATCCATTAAATATCTCATCTTCCTGGTTGAATAATCAATCGAGATCAACCAAAATTGCTAAAAGGTTGGACATATTTCATATATCAAAGAACCTTCTGGATTTTGGTCTTAAAATCAAGCAATGGTCATTTATTAAGGGATATCAAATCATTTATTTTCTGGGATCTAGATATTTTATCTGAAAATTCTCACAACCCTTTTAAGTTAAGCCTTGGTTGGATGAATTGTCCCCATTAGTTATCCCTATTAAAATTTGCTTCGACCCACCTCTCCCCTAACTCCTTTTTATCCCCTTCCCTCCAATTCCATATAAATCTCCAAAGAGTGAAAGGAATCATTAGGGATTGGTCCAGGAGAAAAAGGGAGGAATCCTCAAATGCTCTATCTGATATCGAATTTAATATTCAATCTCTCTGGAATCAACTCTCCTCTCCTAACACTTCGGCTGATCTACATGACCAAACCTCAACCCTTATGAAATCCAGGAAGGAGATCCTTCTTGATAGCCAAAAGAAATGGTGCTTAAAGAGCCTAGCCCTTTGGCTCTTAGTAGGCGATGATAATACCAAGTTCTTTCATAGAGTGGAAAATCACATAAAAACTATAAACATTATATAGGGTATTATGGGGCCTTATGGTGCTTTTGCTACGTCTTTTTTGATATAGCCAATGAGGGAGTCTCTTATTTTAAAAACATTTTCCACAAGGAAAATAGAATCCCTATTGAGTAGGTTATTCAAGTAGCCAGACATTTCCCATGTTTTAGAGAGTAGGAGGACAATGAAATGATTATGGAAAGATGTCTAAGAAGGAGCTAGAGGGTGTCCTTCATAGCTTCCATACAGATAAGAATCCTAGACCATATAATCTTCCAATGTAATTTTATATCATATGTCGGAAACTTTTAGGAGATGATCTTCTCTCAGTTCTTGAGTATTCTCATTCTTCAGGTTAGATGTTGGGCCCTTTCAAATCCACTTGTTTTACTTTTGTCCCCAAAACAAACAACCTTGTCTCTTATTATCACTTTCAACTTATCTCTCCATGTAATTATATCTACAAGATTATCACTAAAATTGTAGCATTACGCCTGAAGGATATTCTCTCTTGTCATATCTCCTTTGAACAACTTGGATTTCTTGTGTATACGAATATTGATGAGGCCATTGGCTTAGCTCAAGAAGTTCTCCATTCCATTAAACTCTCCAAACAAAAGGCCATTGTTCCACAAGTTGATCTAAATTGGCTCTATATATTCCTCATCTTACTCCATCTAGGTTTCTCCTTCACGTTTGTTTCCTAAGTCCTAGATTGCATCTCTTACCCATATATTTTTGTCCTTATCAATGGGGCTACCTCCCCATTTTTCAATGTTGAGCGTGCTCTTCAACAAGATGATCTCACCTATTTTTCACTCTGGGAACTTCATAAGTATCTCCATATCTCAAAATTTCTATTTGACTCATCTCCTTTTCATGGATGATGTGCTCGTTTTCTTAAATAGGGACCTACATCATGTAATTCACCTTTAATCTTTCTGGGATCTATTCAATTAGACCACTAGTATGCAAATCAGCAAGCGAAAGTCCTCCCTCTTTTGTTGGGATATGATGGAAAATGACTTGTGCTCTATTGAAAACATCATATTTGTTCCCAAGAAGGACATTGATAATGGGTTCAAATATTTGGCTTCTTACTTAAGCCTTGCGATTATCAGATTCATGATTAAGCATTGCTTTTGGAAACAAAAGAAAAGCAAATAAGAATCTAGAGCAATCGATGGGTATCTTGGGTTGGCCATCTAGTTTTCTATAATTTTGTTATCAAATCAATGCTAGTGTTATGGGCTTCTCTCATGTTGGGAACGGGTCCCCTGGGGGTCAAGTTTGGGGTTAAACACCCAAGTTTTGGGGCAGAAGGCCCGAATTTTGTGTAAAGAAATGAAAGTCTCCGCATTTTATGGTTGCAGAGTGCAAAGATGTCTAAAGTTAAAAGGGTTTTGCACCCTTAGTCTAGATTGTGTGTCGGTTTTGGAGATCTACCCATGGCCTGTAGACCATGGGATGGTATAAAAAGGGAAGTCTTAGAAGATATAAGAGGCAGTACAGTACGTAAGTAAGAACTCATGGGTCATTGGTAAGTTTGGGTGAGCTAAGAGCAAGAGTCATAGTGTAGGAAGAGGCTCTGCAACTAAGTGCGCAGAGGCCTAGGGTGGAAGTCCGCAGCTGAGTGCACGGACCCCTACAGCTGTGTGCGTAGGGTGGATAGAGTCTGTACTGGGAACTTGAATCATAAATAAAGAGAGGTATTTTGGAATCATTGTGTTTGATGTCTCCATTTATTGCATCAGGTTATGATATGTTGAGTTTTGGGTTTAAATTATAATGTTCAATTAATGTGCGAATGTATCTGTTTCTATATGTTATTAGAACACAAGTAATAATATTTGCTTACACGAGGGTAATCTTAATTACATGATAAAGTTGGCTAACCACTAAGATAATTAGGAATCGAGACAATGACAGAGTTACATAGGTGCATAAGTGCTTGAATCATTGTTTAGAGTTGAGCGAAGGACAGTCGAATACCTTCGGGAAGGTTCTGAAAGATAGAAGAGGAAATATATCGATAAGCCCTAAAGGCTTATCGATCTGCGTGAAGGAAGGGATTAAGGTAGAAAACCGACATCACAACCATCTCAGGGTTCAGAAACTTGGTTCCTGCATCCCCCATACTGCTTTGAGTGAGACTTCGGTTCGCGCTCCGCGGACTGATGCCGAAAGGGCCAGTAGTGTAGGGATTTGCTTGGCTGTCTAATGTTGAACCTGGGTCAGGGCCCATCAAGCCAACAAATGGTTCTGTTTCTAGCACTGGGATCTACATAATGAGATGTGTGATGTCGTATCATTGGAATCCAACTAAGAAAGAGATTGAAACCTAGTTGGATAGAAAGATCCATGAATTTGCAATGCAAAAAAACAAGAATCCGTGATTGACGAAAGAACAATGGTTGGACAGATACTTGTACACAGAAATACACAAAATGTTCTTCTTTTCCTTCTCGGTTGAGTTATATGAGTGGATCGTGAGGTTGGAAAATGACCAAGGAAGGTGGAGGCTTGGTAATCCGATTGTTTGGACACCAGAGTTAGTAAGGAGGTTTGAAGCTTCTCAAGATAAGACCATGCACGTTTTCGACCATTAGCTCGATCGCATTATAGAAGGATTTATGACAAAGTTCGCGGTCGATACCTCTTTTAGTTACAACGAAGCAGAGCTCCGCTTCTTTAAAGTATGGCGAGGTAAGTATTTAAAGTCACTAAATACTTGGATTAAGATGATCTTGCGTGAACAGTGGGTTATGTGGCTACCTTGATGTTTAGAGCTACGCGAAGTGGAAAGTCTTTCTGGGACGAAGGAAGAAAAGGCCTTGAGTATAGCCTACTAATCGGGCCTCTTTTGAGTGATGACAAAGGAACTCTGCAGACTTCTCCCTTGAGCGCTAATCAATGATAAGACAAGGGTTCCACAAATACCTACACCACCTCCACCCTCATCCCATCCATCTACACCACCTCCATTCTTGCCTCCACCACTCACCCCATCACCCACATCACCACCACCTCCACCACTATTCAATATGGTGAACTCTGTAAAGCTACATGTATTTAAGGGTGTAGGAAATGAAGATCCAGACCAGTTTTGGTTCATCACGAAGGCTGTATGGGAAGTTTAGTGTATCACGGACGACCAGATGAAGAAAGCTACACTAGTTAGTGATTTGTAGGACCACGCAATAATGTGTTACATTAAGTACAGTACTGATAGCCCAATGTCCACGTTAGCAAATATCCAGGTCGCAGTAAATAGAGAATTCAGTAGGCCTAATTCTCAAGCACAATCAATTATTGGGTTCAAGGAGATCATGATGAAGCCTGGGGAGATGCCCTTGGATTTGGACCAAAGGTTGAACTGTACGATCCGTGAGGCCAACATGAACCTAATGGATGGGCAGCATCACAAATGGTTCGTGACCTTGCTCTTGCCCCACCTAAGGGTTGCACTATCACAACAGAAGATTGGAACCCAAGCAGAAGCTCTGGAAATCATGATGAGGCTGCATGAGACACCAATGCAGGGTGCTAATCTGGGGGTTTAGTAGATTCATGCGCAGTTGCAAAACCTTTGTCTCAAAATGAAAGGTCTGAAGAATGACAAAACAACTCGGCTAGAGGCATGCGAAGAAGTTTGGTGCCTAAAATGCAAGGGTCAGGGGCATGACAAGGATCATTGCCCGGCCTTCGCAAACTATATTGTAGCAGGGAAACCAATGCCTCTACAACTGGAGGCTGCGGTAGGGCCCGCGCTATGGTGCACTATATGCTAGGTGGCTAGAAAACATGTGATTGATAATTGCCATTTGCTACAGAAATTCATACAAACACCATAACAACTCTTCTGCAACTTTTGTCAATTAATAGATCATGACGAGCGCAACTGTCGAAGTTACGAATTGATGATGGACAGGACACCTGCATACAGGGTGTAGACAGAAACGCGACCTCCAAACCAAGGTGTTGGGAGAACGTGAGGTGACTATCAGGGGTGTAGTCGAGGCCGAGGTGGAGGATGGCCTAGTAGAGGCTGAGGACAGATGATTCGTTACAATTGCGGAGGCCCAGAACACTACGCGAGGGACTGTCTAAATCCAATGCAATTATCATGCTGCTATTGTACTCAGTTTGACCATGCGACTAAGGATTGGCCAATATTATTAGCTAAGATTCTTGCAAAGGGAGCGCATCCTTCGTAACTGATCCAGAACCTCAAGATGATGAGGGTTGAGCCTCATGAGGAAGACCCTAAGGTAAACATTATGCGACGAAGCAGAACTACGACAAGGGAGGGTAAAGGCAAGCAGCCTGCAGAGGGCGAATGGGTCCACAAAGCACTAGAAAAAGAGACTGGGTTCGATCTGGAGCGTGCGAAAGAAACATTTATGGAAGCGAAAAAATATTCGTTGAGGCCTCTACCTCAGGAAGTCAGGAGAAACCAGTTGAAGAAATGGACCCATCCATGATTACCACATTTTTGGATACCTGCATGAAACTGCTCCACGATAATAAAGTTATGAAGGGTCTGTAGGTACTGATCAATCAGTGCACTGGTAAGGATGGCGCTACTGGTGAACCGCATCTAGCCAAGAAGCTTGGCAAGCACAAGGCAAGGACCGAGCATGAAATGAGACTCACCGCGCAGATAGGGCAATACGAAATGGACCAAGTTATCCTGGATCTGGGGTCCGATGCGAATGTTTTTCCAAAACAAACTTGGGAAAGAATGGGGAGACATGCGCTCCAGTGGTCTCTGATCCAGTTAAGAATGGTGAATAAATAGAAAATTATCCCAATGGGGAGGCTGCAAGGGGTAACAGTTGATATCGAGGGCGCGAGCACACTGGCGAATTTTGAAGTGATAAAGATTGTGGATGATAGAAATCCCTACCCTGTGCTCCTTGGAATCGATTAGGCCACTAACATGAATGGGGTAATCAACCTGAAGAAGCAAAAGATGATATTTGAAAAGAAGTCACTCCGTGTGGTGGTTCCGCTGGATCCCGCAGAAGGACCGCGCTATACAGAACCATTATGAGATTATGAAAGTGATGATGATTTAGACCAGATTTACAAGAAAGCGACACGAGACCAGGATTGGGTAAATCTGACAGTGGATGGACGTATTGCATGGGACTGCGAAAGCTCTTGCACGTTATATTCGGACGAAGAATTAGAGCACTGGTAGAACCGGCTGCATGAAGTATCTACGCTGCGTTGTAATATGCTAAACAAGTCATTGCTCTGCGTGTCATCCGAAGTTAGGGATCTGCCTCATTATGATGGGCTAACTAATGTTGATTGATTTTTGGATGCATTTGAGAGAGAAGTGGTAGATAAACATCGCTTCCAAGCCTTGGACTGGGTACTGCGTGCTATGGCCGCAAGATGGTGGGGTCAGCACAAGGATAGTTTCGGTGATTGGCACGACTATAGGAAGATGATGAGAATACGTTTTGGTAGCCAAAAGTGCAGATGATAGATAAGTATGACGGAACGGATGATCCACATGATCACCTAGCCAACTGGACTAAGGCTTATGGAGTAGAGCCCCAACCTAAATTGGTGCATCTGCTTTGTCATACCTTGGGCATCATACCAATGAATTGGTACTTGGAAACCGAGCTCCGCCATGGCACTAAAGAGTGGGACATCTTGCACGAGGGATTTATAATGACATTCATCTTTGAGGATGGGTTTAACTATATTGATGCTGTGCTACAGGAGGTTAAAGCAACGATCTTTAGGATATCGCAAGATCCCTTGGACTTGGTCCAACCTGATTAGACTACTCAGCTAAGTCATGCGCTGGAATGCTATAACATGACCACTAAAGAAGAAGACGAGGATCCCAAAAAGATTAATATTCCTAAAATTGAAGGTCACTGCGAGGTTGAAGGTCCATATGTAGAGGATACAGACATAATTGCACCTCTAAAGATTAGGCAGGTCAACATTGGCACAGAGGCAGAACCAAAATTTGCAAATATTGGGGACTATTGGGATGATGTGATAGAAGACAAGGTCGTTGAGCTCCTCCACAAATATCAGGGTTTGTTCCCCACGAAGTTTTCTGATTTAAAAGGGATAATAGGAGACTTGGGTGTCACGAGGATCACCCTAAAACTGGATGTGAAACCTATAAAACAAAGACCTTACTGCCTTAATTCTAAGTATAGGGAAAGCATTTGCGTTGAGTTAGATAAGATGCTCGCAACAGGAATTATTAAACCAGTGGAGGAATCTGATTGTGTAAGCCCGATAGTGGTTTAGGAAAAGAAACAGAAGGAAGAAATAAGGATATGCATGGATCTCTGGAAGTTGAATGATGCTTGCATGCATGATCCCTTCCCAACCCCATTCTCTGACGAGGTCCTGGATAGTGTGGGCAGTCAAGAAGCATACTCTTTCACTGATGGGTTCTATAGGTACCATTAGATCAAAATCACGCATGAGGATAGAAGAAAGATTACCTTCATGACTGAATGGGGATGTTTTCAATACATTGTAATGCCTTTTGGGCTGAAAAATGCGCTAGAAATCTTTTCGCATGTAGTCATTGCGGCATTCAAAGACTTCATTCATAAGTTTTTGGCAGTATACTTTGACAATTGGACAGTGGTTGGATTGGTCAAGTATCATGTGTAAATTCTATGCTTAATGTTAGATACATGTCGGAGATACTATATCGCACTCAATCTAAAGAAGTGTTTGTTTTGTGTCCTTTTCAGGATCCTACTGGGTCATGTGGTATGCAGACAAGGATGGATGGTAGAACCCACGAAGATCACGGTGATAATCAACTTGGAGGTGCCAAGGAATGTGAAATAGCTGCACATTTTTCTAGGGCATGCTGGATGCTATAGGAAGTTCATCAAGAGTTATGCCCAGATCACCGTGCCCATGGAGAAGTTGTTGAAAAAGGATGCTACACTTTGTTGGAGTGATGAAAGCCAAAAGAGCTTGGACATGCTAAAAGAGAAAATGGTCACCATGCCAATCCTAGTCTTCTTGGACTGGAAGAAGGAATTTCATGTGCACGTGGATACCTCATGTATTGCGTTGGGGGTTGTGCTGACACAAGTGGGCGAAGGAGAATTGGACCATCCTATAGCATTCGCAAGCAGGAAGTTGTTTAAGGCTGAGAAGAACTATTCCACTACAGAGCGCAAAGGACTAGCCATGGTGTACGCGCTCCAAAAGTTCAGGCACTATTTGTTAAGCAGACCTTTTAAGATGTATACGGATCATTCTGCATTGAAATACCTGGTCAATAAGCCTGTGCTGGGGGGGAAGATCTGCAAATGGTTGTTGTTGTTCTAGGAGTATGACTTTGAAGTTATTGTGGAGCCAGGACGACTGAATGGGAGACCTGGTCATCTGTTGTGCATTGAAACAGGAGAGGAACCTACTAATTTGGAGGAGGGGTTGCCTGATGCGCAACTCTTTGCAATGCGTGTCATGGACAATCACTTTGAGGATATCATACATTTCCTAATGACCGGAACTACTCCAGAAGGGTATACAAGCTAGCAGAAGAAGGAGTTAGTAGTGTTTGTGGCATACTTCTCTATCATTACAGGGCACTTGTACAAAATGGGGTTGGATGAAATATTGTGACGTTATGTACTTGACTTTGAATGAAGCAACATTCTTGTGGAGGCTCATGGAGGAGCTGTAGGAGGACATTATGCAGGAAAAGAAACAATGCAGAAAGTTTTGCGTGCCGGGTTGTGGTGGCCAACCTTGCATAAAGATGTGAAAGAATATTGTAGGGCATGTGACGCTTGTTGCACGCACAAATTTGGCCAAGGTTCAGCTAGAGTTGAATCTCAAGATCATGGAGTTGCAATTGAAGGCCCAACCTTCGATTCCACCAGAAGTTAGGGAGAAGCATGCGACTACTGTGGCAGATGCGATAATAGCGGTAGCAAGTGTAGTGATAAAATGCACGACACTTTTTGAGCAGTTAATCGAGGTCCTGACTAGCCTACAAGAGCACCCCAATGTACAGAGCCTAGAGACAAAAGCACGGGAACTACAGTAGCGCTACAACGAGGTTAAGACAACAGCGTGAATTGTTGTCATCACGCAAAGGATTGCAAAGCTGCAGGAGGCCAAGGCATTGAAGGAACATGTAGATGCAGCGCAACACAAGGAAGTCGTGTTGAAGGCTCACTTGAAGCCTTGGTTAGATAAGGCCTATGAGATCACGACTACCATTGAAGGCAAGTTGGCCAGTCTGTAGGAGACTCACCATAAGTTAGAGACTGCTAACGTAGGGCCAGTGACAGAATAGTTGGTTGAGGAGTTGAAGCAAGCGACAACGCAATGCGCCACCGAGGTAGTAGTTGTCCAGGTCGAGCTAGGAGGCCTTTGCGACAAGATCTCCATGCCAACTGAGTGACTCAAGGGTGAGTCACCATGTTTGTGTTTGGGGCCTGTTGGGAACGGGTCCCTTGGGGGTCAATTTTGGGGTTAAACACTGAAGTTTTGTGGCAGAAGGCCTGAATTTTGAATAAAGAAATGTAAGGTCTCCGCATTTTGTGGTCGCGGAGCGCGAATATGTCTAAATTTAAAAGGGTTTTCCGCCCTTAGTCTAGATAAGTGTGTCAGTTTTGGAGATCTACCCATGGTCCTTGGACCATGGGATTGTATAAAAAGGGAAGTCTTAGAAGATCTAAGAGACAGTAAGTAAGTAAGAAGTCATGAGTCATTGGTAAGTTTGGGTGAACTAAGAGCGAGAGTCTTAGCGTAGAAAAAGGCTCTGTAGCTAAGTGGGCAGAGACCTAGGGTGGAAGTCCATAGCTGAGTGTGTGGACCCCTACAACTGTGTGCATAGGGCGGATATAGTTTGTAATGGGAACTTGAATCATAAATAAAGAGAAGTATTCTAGAATCACTATGTTTGTTGTCTCCGATTATTGCATCTGATTATGATATGTTGAGTTTTGGATTTACATTATAATGTTCAATTAATGCGCGAATGTATATTTTTCTATATGTTATTTGAATGCAAGTAATAATATATACTTACGCGAGGGTAATCTTAATTACATGATAAAGTTGGATAACCACTAAGATAATTAGGAATCGAGACAATGACATCGTTACAAAGGTGTGTAAGTGCCTGGATCATTGTTTAGGGTTGCACGAAGAATAGTCGGATACCTTCGCAAAGGTTCTGAAAGATAGAAGAGGAAATACATCAATAAGCCCTAAAGGCTTATCGATCTGTGCGAAGGAAGTGATTAAGGTAGAAAACCGACATCACAACCATCTCAAGGTGCGGAAACTTGGTTTCTTCATCCCCCCATACTACTTTGGGTGAGACTTCGGTCCGCCCTCCGTGGACTGATGCCGAAAGGGCCAATAGTGTAGGGATTTTCTTGGCTGCCTAACGTTGAACCTGGGTCAGGTACTCAGGTGTGGTGATGATGTAACGTGCACCTGTCTTCTTTCCTAGAGGCTGAATTGGACCCAAAAAGTCAATTGCCCATTTCTTGAATGGTTGTAACATCACCTGTGACATTAAAGGCAGTTCATCCCTTCATGATGGCCTGCTAGTCCTTTGACATGCCCATCAAGCCAACATCTCACATGGATTTCTAGGGGGATCTTAGGCAATATCTAGTAACTCTTTGCTAGATTTCTCCAGTATAGCAAGCAGGGAAAACCCACATTTTCCCTTACTGTTTAGAATTCCATCTCTCTTCCAAAATATATGGAAGGCTAAGGAATAAAATAACTTCCAAAATTTATGCATGCCCTGATAGCAAAAGGTATTTGGTGTATTATTCAAGGATCCAGTTTATGGGCATCCTGAATGGCTCAAAAATAAATTAGGACTTTATCTACTCTAGAATGGATTCACACTCCTTTCAAATTGCACAAAAATGCTTCCATTGCTTGGAAATAAATTCTCAAGGCCTTTGACATCATATGGAATCCTTTATTTTGGAAGGTTGCAAATGGCCATAACATCTTAATTGGGAAGGATCCATGGATAGGCAGTCTCCACTAGTATCATCTTCCTAACTCCTTAATACAATTTCTAATGAGTGGAAATTTGTTCACCTTAAATCAAGTTTGAGTCAGTTTCTTCCTGGTTGTCTACTGTTGATCTACCACTTGAGAGGGAGGAGAATTTAGTCTTGGAACCCTATTTTAGGGCCCTAAATTTCTATAGTATTTTCTTATCAGGCAAAGATGACCAACTCATTTTGACCAAAATCCCTCATAGGTGATATGCACCAAAATTTGGATATTTATCCCAAATTTTGAAATGGAGAATCCTCCATGGTGGGTGGGGGGGAATTCTTTGGAAACTGAGTTGTCCCCCCAAATCAATTATGTTCATATGAATTATGTTAAAACATAAATTTCAGATCTAGGGCACTCTTCAAAGACATTCTTTTCAGGGACCCATCATTTTCATGCTCTACAAATAAGAAGCGAAAACATTGCCCCACATATTTATCAGTTGTCCCTTCACAAAGTAGGTCTTGAAGGAAGTAAAATTCTCTTACCAACAAGCCAAGGATTGGAAGGGAGACAACATATCAAGCTGCTTAAAACCTTGGATCTACAGTCCTCTGCTTAATAATATAAAGGGAATACCCTTGTGTGTTACTTAGGGAATATGGCTTGAGCGCAACTCTACCATGTTTGATGATTCTTTTTCTAATCACATCAAAGTCTCCTCCCAAAGTAGTTTCATCTTTGGTATGTCTTCCTCCTCTTCCTCCAGTTTTGACACGCCCCTCCTTCCCATGTGGAAATCCAATTTGACTACCCTTGGAATTTATTTGATGGTGTGTTAGGTCCCTATAATACTAGTATAGCCCCTATATTGTTATTGATGTGCCCCATAGAAGCCCAATATTGTTATTGTTGTGTGCTTACATTATTATTGTTATGTAGGCGTTAATTATATTTTGACTCCCTAGACTCCTATATATACCAAGGAGATCTTGTCATTTGAATCGTCCAAGAATTGTTCATTTATGTGATGTAAATGGAGGTTTCCCCCTTGAAATGGCTTATTATCTAGTCATTGATCTATCTTTTCTTATGTTTGTGTGTTATTTTAATTTGGATACATAACATGGTGCTACCCAAGGCTCCCCTACAATTGGTGGTGCTAGGGGGATTCTTCATCTCTCTCATTCTCGTTCCCTTTCCTTCTCTTTCAACATAGGTGTTGCCTCAAACAATATGGCTGAACTCTTTTCTCTTTACAATATCATCCTTTTAGCCATCTCAAAAATTGTCTGTTATCTACACACTTATGGAGACTCTCAAGTGATCATACATTGGAGGAACAAGAAAACAAAGCTTCAATCTTTACACTAAAGCCTCTCATGGACAAGTTGCAAATCAAAGACTCTCAATTCTCTTTTATATCTTTTGATCATATTTACAGGCACCAGAATGAGGAAGTGGACAACCTATCCAAAAACAACTTGGGTATGGACCAAGACACATGCAAAGTATTTGAAGATAAAAAAGGTAATAAAACATAATTATTTTTTACCCTTTGGTCTGAGGAGGTAGGTGGAAAATCCAATAAATGCTCTATATAAGTTTGCACACACCACTACTTCAATTTTTGACACTTCTTTCCATCCACTGGAAAGTGTTTTGGCTGATGTTTTCTCTTTCAGTTGAGGCATAATCTAGATGAACTCTTCATTGTGGATCTTGTATATATACAAGTTGAAATCAAGCCCGCAGTGGGTTGAAACAAAATTTTGGGCCCACTCTTATGTGTGAAATTTTTCGAAAAGCAGTGAAATTGTATGTAACACACCTATTTTTGAAAGTAAGAGCTAATTACAAAACAAGACTGATGGGCCCACTCTTATGTGTGAAATTTTTCTAAAAACAATCAAATTGTATGTAACACACCTATTTTTGAAAGTAGGAGCTAACTACAAAACAACAGTGATAGTTTTACGCACACAACCAATCTATAAATGGTTTTTTTGGAGCAATAGCCAAAAGAATATTAGCCATCTATAGATATAATGTTTTTACATATTTAATAAAAATAACATATTTTTTTCCACAAGAAATTTTTTTTAATAATATTTAATTAAAAAAA
>APFE030402839.1:115807-144741 GCA_000404065.3 Pinus taeda
ATTATGAGTCTTACCCCAAGAGAATAGAAAAGAGTCGAACATGTGATCAATAATAACTAGCAACAATATCAAAAATCTTTACGTTTAGCTCTAAACCACTTAAGCTAAACCTTGAGACTAACCATAAAAATAATTCCAACTAAAAATAAACTTATTTGATAGAATTTTAAATAACATATTATTAAAGACTAACAATAATAATAATTATAACTAAGGACAAACTTATTGGATAAAAAATTTAACGTATTTTAAATTGAGAAGAAAGAAATGCCTCCAATATTTACATTTTTTTTTGGTAAATTCAATAGTGGATTCTATTAATATCAAAAAAGTTTACAGTTGTTCCAAAAACTACATTTCCTGAATTTGCTTCCTATGTGCCATAACATTCCTGTGGATGCACATGACTGAGACTATGAAAAAACTAGTAGGATATAGGAAAAAGAGTTTGGCTTTGACATGTATCCAATCATACTACTAACAACGTGGATCGGTCTACTACTAACAACTAGACCATAACTGTAAACTAATAACCATATACATGTAGATATAATTAGAGAGACAAAAAATTAATCAAAACCAAGAGCAAGTTTTCCTTGAGATAAGCCAACATGTTGAAATCTGATTGGACTCCTTAATCCAAAATTATGATTGGTGATGAAGCAGTTGAGTTGGCTTGAGGGGAGGCTTGTGCTGGTGCATTGATGACCCCATGTCCTTCCTAGTTCTTGTTTGAATCAGTCTCTGAGTTTCAGACTATATAATGCTCAATGCTAGACAACCAAACAACTATGACATCCAAGTTATATCTGATGTCCCTCAGAATGCGATTGATGTCTTCTTGACCTGCAAAAATTGTGTAGTTGTCCACTTGCTTATCTCTGATGACCATACTAAGAAGACTTTCTATTTGACGGTGATGAGTGATGGAGTGTAGGAAGTGGATCCGTCTCATATGAAACTTCCCTGGATCTGGAATCCATTTAAGGTTGTTGCCTCCAATGTTGGAGTCTAAGAAGTAAGCTCTATCACCAAATTCTTTGACCTCTAACTAAAGAATTTCTTTGTGTACATCCAAAGGCACCACATTGAAAAAGTCGGCAACAAATTCCCAAGCAAATAACCTCTTGTGTTGCAAGGAAGAGGACCTCGAGGAACCTCCTTTGCAATTGGAAGCATGAAACCTTGTCGCCATAAAGAGAATAAACTTGCAAAACAGATTGGTAGGGCCTGTGGTTGAACGACTCCCTAAAGAGAGCCTATTGACGAAAATGGACCAAGAGAAATGAAGGTGGTATATGAAGTATGGAGGCTACAACATGACTTTGTATTGGACATTTAAACATTTGACTATAACCCTTTTAGAACCATATGGAGAAGGTACCAGAGTACCACACTCGACAAACCAAGACTAGAAAAGGAAAATAAATCCCTATAAGGTCCAAGTTTTCAGGAGTTGTCGAGGGGAGGACTACAACGAGCTCAAAGGAGGGTCCAGGTCCATAATTGTGTAAAAAAATGACAAAAAAACATTGACCCCACAGAGAAATATCCATCGTATAATGAGACAAGAGATGACTGAAAGAGCTATCAACTAGTAATAATTGAGACCCTCTCAACCCCACTTCTAAAAAACAACCCATAACTAGTATGAGAGACCCCGACAATCCAGCTTGCAACACTAGTAAAATTAACTCGAACAAAATAAACCCAAGCCATAAGATAAAAGAACGCTTCGACTAGAAGATGACATTGACTGGACTATACAAACACCATGAAGAAAAGCAAGGCTTGCAAATTGTTCTATGATCCAACGAGCTCCCGACAATAATGTAGTACAACATAGACTCGAGATTAAAGGAAGAACAAATAGGAAAATAAGCAATACCTCCACCTCGTCGATCAGGAAATAGGATAGGGAGGTCCTTTAGAACAATTCGCTTAATACTATCACTGTGATGGAACTGGTGGAAAGTACCAAAGAGCGAGTTCATAAACCAACTTCTTTGCCACCCTGAGGTCTTAGCCATGCAAATATATGGCAATCGAAATGTGAGGGAGGTAGCAAACGAGTCCATTGGTGGCCAAATGTAGAGAATGTAACCACATGAAACCATTGGGAGACTATCTGCCATAATTTGCTCATTAATGAGCATTCCTTGGTTGTCGGATTGAGAGGTAGAGGAATCCAATCTGACCTGAGCAGGGCAGGTCATCTCCAAGCCGTTAGAGAGGAAGGAATTAACATGAGTTATACCACAAGCAACGGTTGATGCACCGTGTTGTGGGCATTTAAGACACATCAAATAAGTAATATGAATACTCCCTAACGATAGATGCTCCTGCCACACATGCGTCTTGCTCTGCTAGGTGTAGTGCTCCTCACCCTTCTCGGGGGCCACCACCTTGTTAGCCACCCAGGTTTTACGCACATTCATGATTGCAATACTGCTTGGAAAAACTTGGCGTCGGAGCTTGTGACTGGAGCTTGGCATTGGATAAACCATTTTGTCGGAAACACCCCATCGGGGAGCCTCCAATATTTACTTGACTTTCCTTAAATATCACTTCATATTAAAATGTAAACTCAAAATATATTAAAATGTGTCGCTCCACTTTTAAATTCCAATGACTATCAATATATACAATGCTATCAATATGTTAATGTGCGGGCAGTATATGCCCATTATTAGATTTAAGCAAGTACAAAATCCAACGAGTAGCATATACTGCCCCACACATTAATGGATTGATAACATTGTATACTGGTTGTCAATTCTAATAGCTTTGGGGAGTATGTCCATCACGTGTCCATCACGTGTAGCGCAACGTCATGTAAGAGGGCCTCCACCACGACATCTAGGTAGGGGCCTACGAATGTGGGTTTTTTATGTACGTTTGTGGGGGGTTCTGAATGTTGGGGGTGTGAGTTGGCCACGTGAAGGCACAACGCACAATTCTCCATCACGTGATACTGCCCCACCCCTTCACGGAAGCATCGAGAGGACCCCATAGAAAGAGTTTGTTACTCCTAGGGAGATGTTCTCTTCTTTACGTTGTTGAGAACACCTAAATGATTCTCCTCCCAGATCCCTAGTCAGCACGATCTCTCTTAACATTATAAAAATTAGAGGTTGTCCTAATGTAATTGCCCTCCTAGTTCTTAAAAGCATCCCAAAATGGGCACTGAGCATTGCACCTTTTTTAAGGAACATGGAAGAGAACATTCTATATTGTATTGGATGGTCCTTAGGGATGTCTCGGGAACAACAGTGGAAGATGAAGGGTGTGAACCCAAAGTTCCCACATTTAAATAAGAACATTTTATTTTATTAATTAAATAAATTCCCACTAACCTCTACTATAACACTTATTAATAATTAATATAATATTATTTTTTTGTATATTTGTCTAAATCATTTTAGAAATCATCTTTATTTTAATTAATTCATGATATTAAAAATATTTAAATATATTTTAATATTCTTAAAATAATTAAAATTAAATTACAATGGATCTGTGCTTGCAATTATATGTGTATTGTCTGCATATATGTCTTTAATAACTATGTATGTCTTGTTTTAGATCTAGCCAATTCAGATCGCTAAAACGGAGGTGGGGTCCCTTTGTCCTACAAACAAGGGGGTTTCATACAACCAATTTGGTTGTTTGGCTTGGTTGTGACCTCTTAAAAATACTAATGTTATTATTTCATTTTTATTATTAATGCATTTGTTTGATGTGCTTGTTTATAAACAAGATAAAATTCAAAAATATTGTTTAAAATTTTTTATTTTTTTTAAAAGTTTGATTCATTTTACTTTCTTATAATTATTTATATAATAGGTTTGGATACTCATTTCTATTCTCTTTTTATTTATTTATTAATTTTATATAAATATAAGGTTTGGAGTTACAACATCTCTAAAACTAAGTAAAGGAAGATAAAAGATATCTAAAAGCCGTTTACAATTTATAATCTTAAGATTAAAGGAAATGTTTACTATCTTATTTTTCAGATTGAAATAAATCTTCCCCTAATAAAAACATGACTATGGCTAGGTATCTTCTATATAAGATGAAGTTAAACAATACAAAAGCCAAGAGGTCTCCTAAAATTGCTTCTAACTCTAGCCAAAACACCTACCTTCAACTCAAGCGAGGATGACATCAAGATGTTCACTAATTGGCTTGATAGACTTCATGATATAGTATTGTTTATAAATTTATATATGGATATAAGGTTTGGGGTTACAATATCTCCACAAAGTTGTGGAGGAAAAAAAAACAGATCCAAAAATATTTTATAACATACCATCTCAAGATTAAAGGAAATACTCTCAATCTTAGGTTCTCGATTGAAGCAAATCTTTCCACCATTGGAAGCATGGCTATGACTAGATATCTTATGTATAAGAAGAAGTTAAACAACATGGAAGCCAAGATGTTTCCTAAAATAAATCTAGCCAAAACCTCTACCTTTAGCTCAAGATGGAATGGCTTAAGGATGTTCACTAATTGTCATAGAAGATTCCATGGTAATCATCAAAATGATGCTAGGTTGATCAACATCAATGGATCACAAACTTGTTGCAATGATGACTCGAGCAATCAAAATGGTGAAGAAATTAAACAAAATTCATTTCTTTCACATGAAATGAGACAAAATACAAAGATAAATCAAATAGCCAAACAAAATATTCAAAATTCTCACTAATGAAATAGACCAAAAAAATGCGATGGCAAATCAAATAACCAAATAATAAATGAAAACTCTCATCAATATAATGAAAAAAATTGAAATCAATTAAATTTACAATACACCTTAAACTTGACTAGAAATAACATCACATACTTGACTAGAGATAACATCAAATAATTTTGGAAAAAAACCAACATACACCATCTTGAAAACCTAAAAATAATTGAAATCAATTAATTTACAACATACCCTACACTTGACTAGAAAAATAACATCAAAAATAGCATCTAATATTTTTTTCGACCAGAGCACCGAGAACTGTCACCACCCTTTATCTTATGCACGAATTAACAAAACTTCTGGTAAATATGAAAAATCTAAAGCCTTGTGGGACGATGGTGCAAAGGAAAATTGGAAGCAGGGACAAGATTGGCAGGTAGAAAGTATTCAGCGAGGAATTTGGGCAGTTGGTCGGGGATCTACGATGGCTAAATTTATTTATTAGTGTGGTGCTTGCACTATAGTGTTGGTTCTTAGGGTTGTTATAGCGAATTGGCATTTTTAGGAACCTTTTTGAGTTGTCTTTCTAAAGGTCAATCCATTGTTATGAATATCTTTCTGGCTTTATTCTATGAATTTTATGTAGGGCTTCATCAACCCTTGGTTATGAATATATTTTTGGCAAATCTTTTGTCACGAATTTTTCTTTGGTTTTGTCTCAAAGAATTCTTTGTGAATCTTCATCAATCCCTTGTTAGGAATATCCTCTTCCCTTTATTCTAGGGAACTTTTTGTAGATCTTCATTAATCTTTGTATTAATTGACTTTTATATGCATGTTATGTTTGTTTCTATTAAGTTTTGTGTTATGTTTTATCTTATTCAAAATAATTATGGTGTAATATTTTTATGTATAAGTATTGAGAAGATGATTTTCTTTTATTTCAAGTTTTGGCTTATTGAATTAGGTGCAAAGACTTTATTTTCGGTTAGTCTCGACTTCCTTAAACTAGTATAGTTATTTGTCTAGTTTGGCATTGTGTGTAGTATAGAGCATGGGAAATTCTAGAACTTAAGATGGCATGGAGAAGGCTAAGGTATATTCAGTTCAACGAGACATCACTATTAAAATACATATAAAAAATTTAGTTACTACCCAAGTATATACAAATCAGTTTTTATTTTGTAACATACATTTATTATAAATTATTGATCTAACAAAAATAAGAACGTTTTAGAAATTGATTCCTAAATTATTCAATTTCCACACCCTCAAATAACAAGGCTTCAAATCATTTTACCTAAATTGATCCTAATGAAGAAGAAATAATCTATCAACTCAAGAAACCAATAAACCTTAAAAAGTATGGATATTCTAGAAATTGATTCCTTAATGATTCCATTTCCACAACCTTAAGTAACTAGACCTGAAATCATTTTACCCAAATTAATACTAATAGGGAAGAAACAACTTATCAACTCAAAAAACCAATAAACCTTAAGAAGTAACATTCACCTTGATTAAATGTTTTTTAATAAATGAAATGTTTTTTTCTTTTCAAATATATTAACATGTAGAAAAAGCCAAAATACCTATTTCTTAGTTTGTAGCATACCATTTTACACAGTACTTGATAGTTGCATAGACACGAACTCATACAATTATGAAGCCTCCTCATTGTATATCAGTGTAAGTATTAGCTATAGTTGTTTTAATATAATTAATTATATTTTTATATTTTGATCATCTAATAAATAATAATAAATAGTTAATTATTTATGAACATGGTAGAGTTTATTTAATTGTAGTAATTTAAAAATAATTATTGCGCTCTGTAATTTCTCTACTGACACCCTAGTTCCAATTTTGTTATGGAAACCATAAAGGCAGCTTCTCCCCCTTCATTGAATGAGGCTACAGATTTTAAAGCTATTGTTTCATCTCTCTCAAATAAACCCAGATCCAAGGAAGCACAAACAAAATTCATGAAGAAGGTGGAAGATACTCCTTTTGTGGCTCTTCCTACAGGGTTTTGCAGAACCTCCGTGGATTTTTCAAACCAACCTTTATCGGGGAAGTTCACTAGAATGTGCTTGTCCCCTCAATCTATAGAAATGTAGATGGAGAAGACATGGAAGCCATTGATAAAAGGTAATATTGGTTTGTACGCTTGTGGGAACAGGTTTTTTTTTTTTTTTTTTTTTAATCTAAAGAGGATAAAGATGTGATCTTTTCAAATGGACCCTATTTTTTGGATCTAGAGGAATGTATTTGAATAAATGCACTTTGGACTTTCATCCAAATGAGGACATACCAAATTTTTTCCCTGTTTGAGTTAAGCTTAGCCGACTCCCACTCCCATGTTGGAGCGATGGTTGTCTACGAGCTATAGGAAATGGGTTGCGAAAATACTTAGATTGGGTAGAACCCAAAGGGTTTCAATTTGCATGTGCAAAGATCTGTGTTGAGGTAGATTTGGAGAAAGGGTTTCCTTCAAAATTAAATCTCACTTAGGGAGGTTGAACTCATAGTCAAAGCCTCAACTATGAGCAATTTCCTTTTAAATGCATATATTTCCATGAATAAGACCATTTTGCAAGGGATTGTAAGAAGGCACAAGCAAGCAAAGGGGAAAAATCCACTCCAGGGAAAGAAGAGCAATGGTAGACTCAAAAAAAAGGTGGGAATAAATGGAGATCAACAAAAAATAAGTCCCAAACAGTACAAGGTATAAATTCAACCTCGACTTTAGAAAATACCATTGAAGTATTGTAGTCTCAAGAAGGGAATGAACAATAGAGAAATACTCAAAATGCAAGAAAAGATGCCCCTAAAGAAGAAGTTATGAATTTTGATACAAAAGAAGGAGAAATAAAAGTTCAAGAGAAATAATCATAATTAGAGTAGGAAGGAAACACACATTCCCCAGATTTGGATTCAAAAGAGGATCAAAATGTAATAAAAGGTAATATTGGAAGCCCATCAAATAGATTTGGAAATGTTGAAGTGGATTTGCCAATCAAACCCAAGGGATAACCTTCAAGGATTATAACTGGGAACAAGGGTCAAACCCTAACCTGGGCGGATGAGGGAAGTAGCCAAGAGACAGAGAGTAACAAGAAAAAGAAAGGGAGCCCCCTAAAGAAGACTGCATGAGAATTAGAGGTAGAATAGAATAAGAAGTTGGGAAACCAACCAGTAATCACCGAGATACTGAAGCCAATATCGTCCAAAGAGCAGGAAGCAATAGAAGAGGGAGGAGTTAAACTGCAAAATCCCCCCAAAAAATGATGAAAATATTTTCATGGAATATACGGGGTTTGGGAAGCCCCATAAAATCCCTTTCGATTAAAGAAATAGTGAAGTAGCAACGACCTTGGATAGTGTTACTTCAAGAAAAAAGGCTTCAAGAAACTGAAGTTGTCAACACATCAAATTCCTTTTGGCGAGACAACTTTGGAGTTGTACAAAGTTCTCAGGGGTCCTCTGTCAGTGGATTAGGTACATTATGGTTAGATACCTTTTTTAGTTTGAAATATTGTGTTAAATCTCAATTTTGGATAGTAGAGTTATTGGAAAGAAAATACACAGGGGAGAAAATCCCCATCATTAATGTCTATGCTCCAATATTATTTGGCGAAAGTATGAATTTTGGGACTCATAGTCCTCTATCAAAGAAAGGCTTTGGCACAACAATAGTATCATAGGAGGTGATTTTAATACTATCCTCCACTCCTTAGAGAAGAAAGGAGGAAGCCCTATATGCAATCATTTCAAAGAGTGAATGGAAGGTTTGATAGATGATTGGGATATCGTGGATATTCCCCTAAAAAAGGGAAAATAAACCTGGAAAAATAGAAGATGTGGGGAAAACCACATAACAACACAAATGGATCGCTTCCTAATGCATAACGACTAGTTGCTAAAAGGGTTGGATTGTTCCTCTTCAATCTTAGTGCAAGGTGAATTTGACCATCGACCCATATCATTGTTGATTGATCGCCTAGAAAATCCAAGCCTAATTCCATTTAGATATAATATGGGATGGTTAAAAGAGGATTGTTCCATTCTATATCAGTTACTTTAGCCCAATTTACTTCTTCATTAACAATGCATCCAATTATTAGCAGTATAACCAATCATAAACATAATTGAAGAAAGAACAATATATGCAGTGAAAAAGAAGACAAGAACACAACCATAAGAGACAAAATATTGGTCCAAGAAAAGGGAAAAACCCCACAAGGGGGAAACCCTTTCAAATCTTCTTCTTTAATAGATCGTCATAAAAAAAATTCTGCAGAGAGTACAATGAGCCCAATACATATGATTACAGTGGAGATTTACAAATCATATATACATATCTATGTAAAAACAGAAAGAAACCCAGATCTACCAGATCATTGAAGCCAACTCACAAACAGAAATTCAAAACCTTGGATGACCTAAGCAAAACCGATTGTGTGTATCCGAAACTCCCTGGACGCTCTCTCTGCCACTGTGTGAGGGTGTTTGTAACTGTTCAGACACTCTCAGGAAGACCTTATGTGTGCGCCCAGGGTCAAACTCACCAGATCTTCTCTTAAACCCTCAAACGCTCTCTTCGAGTTTCTATGCATGTGTCTGAGACAGTCTGGATGCTCTCAGGACCACTTTGTGTGAGCGTCCGAGGACCGACACCTTCAGATCCACCTCTGAAACCTTGGATGCTCTCATAATCTTGTATGCCAAAATCCAAGAGTCCTTAGACGTTGTCTTGACTACTATGTGTCAACGTTAAGGGACTAAAATACCCAGTTTTGTGCCAGTGTCTAGAACTTAGAAAACTCTAGATTAGAGCGATCTTCACTCATGTGATTTTAGACCCTTGCACGAACTCCTTCCGTTAGACTTGTGCGAACCAAGACAAAAGAGAAGAAAAGAAGATGGCTTGATCAATGTGATGAAATGAGATTGAGGTCACTTCTATTTATAAACTTTCCTGAGGGTCCACTTGGGGTTGAGGCCGACCTAACCAATTCCACATTTTCTTAGGGCTGACCCATTCCATAATACATGTATGGATAAAATAATTCAAAAATCAACTTCCAGTTGACCAAATAGGGTGATCTTTAGGTCGATTTTGGTCCTCTTGAAAAGAGTAATTTAATGCAAGCATCATCTCGGTCATTTGAGATCTCCAATGTGAAATTTGACCCTAGTTACAAATATTAACGCTCCCTCTCAACTAGGAAGAATTCCAACTGCCAATATCTGCCAGTTGATCTTCACATCATCCTGTCATGTTGTCGTCATGCTTTGACTATCTCTGAACAACTATGTCTACTAAAAATTTCTCAGATCTAAAAGAAGAAGAATCGGGGAGCAATATCTTCCACCCATAACGAGTAATAGGATAACTCATCATACAGGGGAACACATCTTCGACCCTCGAATCTCATCGGGGAGCTCATCCTCAACTTGAAATCTCAAAAGGGGAGAAACATCTCAACCCAATCCTATTGCCTATCGGTCTACCCATTAATGAATCTCAATAGTCATGTGGTAGAACACCTGCATCATAATCAACTGGGGTTGTACACCCCAAGTACACTCTCAACTCGTTATCCAAATGAGGAGTGGTATCCGTAACAAGCCCTACCTATGGGTACAATGCCAACTGGGTTATACTCTGTAAAGACCAAATAGGGGAGCAACGTTCTCCGACCCTGTTAAGATAGGGGAGTAGCATCTTCAACCCTATGGGTAATAGATAGGGGAGTACCATATTGTCTAGAGATCCCTCAAAACCAGTAGCCCTTTATCTTAATTCCTCACCCTCGAAGCTCAAACAGGTTTGGAAGAGTTGGCTTAGTGTCCTCGATCAGCGCTGCCCCTTATTCGGAGGGTCCACATCCATCAATCCAAGCTGCTCTTTGAATATCAAGAACTTTCCTTTAGATAATTCCTTAGTGAAAATATTTGCAATTTGTTCATCTGTCAATATGTGATGGAGCCTGACAACTTCTCTCTGCACCATGTCTCGAATAAAGTGATATCGAATCTCAATATGCTTGGACTTGTCATGGAACACGAGATTCTTTGCCAAATGGATCCCACTCTTGTTTTCGAAGTATATCATTGTAGTTTCTATGACCTGCTCAAATAGATCTCTAAAGAGCTTCCTCAACCAAACTACTTCGCAGCTAGCCATGCTAGCAGCTATGTATTCTTCTTCAGTGGTGCTCAAAGCTATAGACTTTTGTTTCTTGCTCATCCAGGATATCATGGCAGATCCAAGGATAAAGCAACATCCAAATGTACTATTTATGTCAATAACATTTCCTCCACAGTCAGCATCAATGTATCCATGAAGTCTAACATCTCCAGCATGATATCTCAAGCCAAGTATGATTGACCCATGCAAATTTGTCAATACGTGTTTGGCAACTATCCAATGTGCATGGAGGGGCTCGGTCATGAATTGAATCAATTTGTTTACCGCATAGAAAATATATGGACGGGTGTTCACAAGGAACATCAGAGCCCCAATCAGTTGTCTATACTCAGACGGATTTTCCAAATTGGGTCCTGCAGCATCTCCACATAATTTCTTGAAGTTCATTTCCATTGGTGTAACCATGGATTTGCATTCAGTCATCCCAAATATTTCCAGCAACTTTACAACGTATTTTCCTTATGAAAGGAAAATCTCACCAGGGCTTTGCCACACCTTAAGCCCTAAAAAGTAGT
Source organism: Pinus taeda (assembly GCA_000404065.3). Classification (NCBI taxonomy): domain Eukaryota; kingdom Viridiplantae; phylum Streptophyta; class Pinopsida; order Pinales; family Pinaceae; genus Pinus; species Pinus taeda. The sequence continues at coordinate 127,242 of APFE030402839.1, forward strand.
GCATGAGACCAAGGTCCTTCATCTCAAATTTAGAGGCTAACTCCCTCTTACACTCGATCATCAAAGGCTCACTACCTATCAATAATAGATCATCAACATATAAAACCAAAATAAATGACATACCTTGGACTACCTTGACGTAGAGGTTGGGATCATCATTACTTTTTGTGAATTCTAATTTGATTAAGTAACTGTCAATGTGTGCATACTAAGCTCGGTGGGCTTGCTTCAAACCATACAATGCCTTCTTCATCCTGCAAACATGTGTTCTTCGATCTTCCACTTCAAATCCTTGTGGTTGTTCAACATATACTTCTTCCTGTAACATGCCATGCAGCAAAGCGGTCTTTACATCCATCTGATGAAGAGCCCATCCTTGACTAGTAGCAAGGGAAACTATTGAATGGATGGTTTTATAACGATCCATGGGAGAAAATATTTCATCATAATCTTCTCCCTCTTTCTGAGAGAATCCTTGAGCTATGAACCCTGCTTTGTATTTCTCAATGTTGCCATCAATTCCATGTTTTATCTTGAATAGACACTTTGAAGTCACAACAAATTTCCCATTCAGTCTTGGTACAACGTCCTAGACACCATTTCTTATAATTGATTCATATTCCTTAGCCATAGCATCCTTCCAAACTTTTTCTTTTACTTCTTCTTCGAATTAGGATGGTTCAGCTTAAATCATAATGCTTATGGCTGCAACATATCCCTGATACCTACATGGCTACTTCCTTTCTCTGAATGATCTACAAATGGGAACATTTCTTTCGGTTGTCTGTAGAGTATTATGGAGCCAAAATGGTCTCTTCATAGTAGGAAGATCACTTGGTGGAGGATCTAACAGATCCATAGGCTCCGTGGGATCGTCATCAATATCGGACTCAGGTACGGAAGGAACATCTAGAATATCCAAGTCATCATTCTCTTCCTTGGGAGGAGGAGGTGATGGAATATCCCTTGCTTTTCCAAGAGATGCATCTTCATCAAATGCTACATCCCTCCTAATTTCGACCTTCCTCTAACCAGGAATATATATTCTATATGATTTAGAATTTTCACAATAACCCAGAAACATACCTTTTCTTCCTGTAGTTTCCAATTTGTTCCTTTTGTCCTTCGGCACATGAAAGTATATGGGGCATCCAAATACATGAAGATGGCTAATATCAAGCTTGATACCTATGAATATTTCTTCGAGGGTCTTGTTTTCTAACACTTGATGAGGCACACTATTTTGAAAATATACAACAATAGATGTAGCTTCTATCCAAAGGAACTTTGGCACCTTTTGATCATGGAGCATGGCGTAGACAACTTCTAATATAGACCTATTCTTCCTTTTAGCTAGACCATTCTATTCAGGAGTATATGGCACAATTATTTCCTTATTGATCCTTTCTTTCTTACAAAATGTTATGAATTTGTTTGACATGTATTCCCCTCCATTGTTGGACTTGAAGATTTTGATTCTCTTTCCTATTTGATTTTGTATCAAGGCTTTGAATTCCTTGAATATTTCAAAGGCTTCATCTTTGTGCTTAAGTAGTATATCCATGTCTTTCTTGAGAATTCGTCAATGAAGGTGATGCAGTAGAGATGACCACCAATAGAATGCATAGGCATTAGACCACATATGTCCAAATGAATGAGATGGAGGATGTCATCTGTCTTGTTCTTACTAGAGGGGAAGGGTCCCCTTGTTTTATTCACACTTGCACAACCTGGAAAAACTCCATCATGATGAGCTTGAACATTGGGGATACCTTAGACCAATTTCTTGAACTTCGGAAGTGCATCATAGTGTAGATGAGTCAATCTGCGATGCCATAACTCACTTAGATGATTGGTATTATGACCCAATGTTAGAAGAGGTATTCCAGTGAATCTATAGAGTCCTTCAAATCTCAATCCTAACTTGAATGCATCTCTCATAGGTGAATCAACAGGCCAATAAAAAATTTTCCTTTGATGAAGGAAACACTCATCCCTTTATATTCCAAAGTGGATATAGATACCAGATTCTTCATTAATCCCGATACATACATGACATCATGTAGCAGAATTGATTCCCCATAATTCAAATGAAATTTGACGGACTCGAAGCCTTTCATGGGATGAGTGGAGTTGTCTCCAAGAATGATCTTCAGCTTAGTCTCCCTCTCTACCAGATTAGAGAGGACTTCCATGTATCCATAGAACTGATGTGCGGCCCCACTATCGACCAACCAACTATCCCACGAATTTGGTGGATAAGAACTAGTAAGGGCAGAAAAAAGAATGTATTCAAACTTATTTACATCATTACTTTCATACCTGGAAGCCCTTGACTTCTTTTGAGGAGGATGATCTTCTTCATGGTCGCTTGAGGAGTCTCTTCTTCTTCTTTCATGTCTTCTATCATGATTATTCCTTTTCTTGTCTTTTCTTCTTTTGTTATTGTTGTTTCTTCTGGTGTTGTAACATGGCCTCTTTCTGTTCTCGGGACAATCTCGATCATAATGACCTTGAAGCATTCAATATGAGATAACGATCTATCATTCCGTCCTTTTGTATTTTGTGAAGGAGGCTTCCTTGATGGACCTCCTTTTTCCTTCTTCCTTTTTTCGTGAGTGATATATGGAGTGGGCTCTACCTCTTCATGTCTTTTAATCCTTCCTCTTGCTATCATCCTATATTATTATTGATTATGCTTCCCAACAATTTCATCAAATGACAAAAGGGAATTGTTGTTGCTGATTGTAATAGTGAAGGTTTCTCAAATAGGAGGAGACCTCTAAGAGTCTGATCCAAGTGGATGTTGGGGGCCACCTGCCTATCCCACTTGGACCCCCACCACTGTCTCTTTCAGTTTTTCAGTTCCCTTAATTGTAGTACAATTTACCATTTTTGGCAGTTTTTCGAGTCCTGAACTTCTGGAGCCGTTTTGAGGCCCTAAATGACGTTTTGTTTTGAAAAAATGGTTTCATTTATTGTTATGGAAATTTCATCAATAGTTTTATTACTCAGGAAGATCTTTCCAACAAGGTATCATACACATGAAACAGAGATAATATGACCAATTTACAACCTTGGGAAGCTGGCTGCCCAACTAACTCCAACGGGTCCCATAAAATCTTGGCATTACATCTCCTCGAGTTATGGTTTTGGTTGTTTAGGTTTTTCTCTTATTGTTCAATAATAAAAAGTCCCTTGAGTCTCATTGTAACTCAGTTTAGAGGCATGTAGCCGCCACATCTCTTCTTAGAGAGAAGCTACCATCACCTGAGCTGTCCTATTTCCATTCTGTTTGTAAGCATAGTTCAATATTTTTCTATTAATGAAATGAAGCGTTTTTCTGTTACATCTCTGTGTTTATGATTATATCTATAAGTTGTTGCATTCCTATTTAAATATGGATGAGAGTCAAAACTACTAGCTCCATGTCAGGCACATTTTATCCAACTCTCTATAATTGATCTCTAAGGCGAGAGATCCTCATAATATAGGATTGAACAACTTCTCCTTTGTTCATATTGGTTTCCTTTAGTTTATGTTTCAAGGTGATTATCTCATTCAAATTGTTTTTTTCATTGTCATACATCTCTTTAGACTTTCTTAAATTTCCAACATATTCAAGTAAATGATCTTGTAAACCATCAACTATAATTTCCTTTGCTTTGGAATCACCTTTCTTGTACCTGTTCTTGAGGGAAGCTGAAGTATTTTATTGAGGCTTGGGCATCCTTCCCTGGATGTATTCCAACACATCATTGTTGTCAGCTATGATCTCCAATTTGACTTTCCATGCTGCAAAGTTTGATGCATCACCCGACTTCTCATGCTCCTTGAAAGTAGAGGATGACATCTTGACCTTGACTAGGAAATATTCTTTCTGAAAATGAGGGCTTCAATGCTTGTCTTCTTTGGGCTTGTTCTTCACCTCAGTTCTGATTCCATGTTAATTTTTTTTATTGTCTATGTTGTATCAGTTACTTTAGCCCAATTTACTTCTTCATTAACAATTCATCCAATTATTAGCAGTATAACCAATCATAAACATAACTGAAGAAAGAACAATGTATGTAGTGACAAAGAAGACAACAACACAACCATAAGAGATAACAGATTGGTCCAGTAACAGCGGAAAACCCCACAAAGGGGAAACCCTTTTAAATCTTCTTCTTTAATAGATCGTCATAAAAAGTTTTCAGCAGAGAGTACAATGAGCCCAATACATACGATTTACAAATTAGATATACACATATATGTAACCACAGAGAGAAACCTAGATATACCAGATCACTAAAGCCAACTGAAAAACACAAAGTCCAAACCCTAGATTCTCTTAAGCAAAACAAGATGCCTGCATTCGAAACTCCCTGGACACTCTCTCTGCCACTGTGTGAGGGCATCTGTAATTGCTTGAAAACTCTCAGGAAGACCATGTGCATGATTCCAAGGTCAAACTCACTAGATCTAATCGAAAACCATCAAACACTCTCTTTTAGTTGCTATGCGTGCATTCTGGATGACTTGGACGCTCTCAGAACCACTCTGTGCAAGTGTCCAGGGACTGACACCTTCAAATTTGCCTTTGAAACCTTGGACGCTCTCATAAGCTTCAGTGCCAACGTCTAAGGGTCTCTAGACGTTGTCTTGACCACTATGTGTTAGTGTCCAATGACTAAAATTCCCAGTTATGTGCCAGCATCTAGGAATAAAAAAACCCTAGATCAGAGCGAGCTTCACTCTCGTGATTTCGGACCCTTGCGCAAACTCCTTCTGTCAAACCTGTGAAAACCAAGACAAAAGAAAATAATAGAAGATGGCTTGAACAATGTGATGAAATGGGTTTGAGGTCACTTCTATTTATAGTCTTTCCTGAGTGTCCACTTGGGGTTGATGCCGACCTAACAAATTCCACATGTGATTAGGGCCAACCCATTCCATAATACATGTATGAAAAAAATAATTCAAAAATAAATTTCTGCTTGACCAAATAGGGTGATCTTTAGGTCGATTTTGGTTCTCTCAAAAAGAAGAATTTAATGCAAGCATCATCTCGATCATTTGAGATGTCCAATGTGGAATTTGACCCTAGTTTCAAAAATTAACACTCCCTCTCATCTAGGAAGAATTCCACCTTCCAATATCTGTCATTTGATCTTCATATCATCCATTCATGTTGTCATCATGCTTTGACTGTCTCTACTCAACTCTATCTACTGAAACTTTCTTGGATCTAAAAGAAGAATAATAGGGGAGAAATAGCTTCCACCTATACTGAGTAATAGGATAACTCATCATACAGAGGAGCACTTCTTCGACCCTGGAATTTCATCGAGGAGCTCATCCTCAACCCAGAATCTCAAAAGGGGAGCAACATCTCAACCCAATCCTATTGCCTATCAATCTTCCCATCAATGAATCTCAATAGTCATGTGGTAGAACACCTGCCTCATAATGGACTTCGGTTGTACACCCCAAGTACACTATCAAATCGTTGGCCAAATGAGGAGCGGTATTCCCGACTAGCCCTACTTGTGGGTATGACGCCAACTAGGGTATACTCTGCAAAGACCAGATATTGGAGAAACATTCTCCGACCCTATTAAGATAGGGGAGTAGCATCTTCAACCCTATGGGTAACAGATAGGGGAGTACCCTATTGTCCATAGATCCCTTAACCCTAGGAGCCCTCTAGCTCAATTCCTCACCCTTCGAGCTCAAACAAGGTAGGAAGAGTTGGCTCAGTGTCCTCGATCAACACTGCCCCTTATCTAGAGGGGGCCACATCCATCAGTCCAAGCTACTCTTTGAAGACCAAGAACTTTCCATTCGATATTATGCCTTGGTGAGAATATTTACAATATGTTCATATCCCAATATGTGATGGAGCCTAACAACTCCTCTCTGCACCATGTCTCGAATAAAGTGATATCGAATCTCAATGTGCTTGGACTTGTCATGGAACATGAGATTCTTTACCAAACGGATCCCACTCTTGTTGTCGTAGTATATCAATGTAGTGTCTAGGACCTACTCAAATAGCTCTCCAAAGAGCTTCCCCAACCAAACTACTTCGCAGCTAGCCATGTTAGCGACTATGTATTCTACTTCAGCAGTGCTCAATGCTACAAACTTTTGTTTCCTACTCATCCAGGATATCATGGCAAATCCAAGGATAAAACAACATCCAGATGTACTCTTTATGTTGATAACATTTCCTGCCCAATCAACATCATTGTAGTCATGAATTTGAACATCTCCAACAGAATATCTCAGGCTAAGTGTGATCGACCCATGCAAATATCTCAATACGTGTTTGGAAGCTATCCAATGTGCATGGAGGGGCTTGGTCACGAATTGAATCAATGTGTTTACCGCATAGAAAATATCTAGATGGGTGTTCATAGGGAACATTAGAGCCCCAATCAGTTGTCTATACTCATATCGATTTGCCAAATTGGGTCCTGTAACTTCTCCACATAATTTTTTGAAGTTCATTTCCATCTGTGTAACCATGGATTTGCATTCATTCATCCCAAATATTTCCAGCAAATTTAAAACATATTTTCCTTGTGAAAGGAAAATCTCACTAGGCCTTTTCCACACCTCAAGGCCTAAAAATTAGTGCATGAGACCAAGTTCCTTCATCTCAAATTCAGAGGCTAAATCCCTCTTACACTCGATCATCAGAGGTTCAATACCAGACAAGAATAGATCACCAACATATAAAACCAAAATCAATGGCATACCTTAGACTACCTTGAAGTAGAGGTTGGGATCGACATTGATTCTTGTCAATCTCAACTTCATTAAGTAACTGTCAATGCATGCATACTAAGCTCGGGTAGCTTGCTTCAAACCATACAATGCCTTCTTCAACTTGCAAACATGTGTTCTTCGATCTTCCACTCCAAATCCTTGTGGTTGTTCAACATACGCTTCTTCCTGTAACATGTTGTGTAGGAAAGTGGTCTTTACATCCATTTGATGAAGAGTCCATCCTTGACTAGAAGCAAGGGAAACTATCGAACGGATGGTTGCATATCGAGCCACGGGATCAAATATGTCATCATAATATTCTCCCTCTTTCTGAGATAATCCTCAAGTTACGAACCTTTCTTTGTATTTCTCAATGCTGCCATCAATTCCATGATTGATCTTAAATAACCACTTTGAAGACAAAACCGATTTCCCATTCGGTCTTGGTAGAATATCCCATATGTCATTTTGCACAATTGATTAATATTCCTTAGCCATAACATCCTTCCAAAATTTCTCTTTTATTGCTTCTTCGAATGAGGATGATTTGGCTTGAATCAGAGTGCTCATGGTTGCAACATATCCTTGATACCTGCATGATTTGTTCCTTTCTCTAAATTATCTACAAATGGGAACATTTCTTTCGGCATTATGTAGAGTATCGTGGAGCAAAAGTGGTATCTTCCTAGTAGGACGATCACTTGGTGGAGGATCTAACGGATCCATAGGCTCTGTGGGATCATCATCAATATCGGACTCGAACACGGAAGAACCATCTAGAATATCCCAGTCATCATTCTCTTCCTTGGAAGGAGTAGATAGAGGAAGATCTCTTTCTTTTCCAAGAGTTGCATCTTCATCGAATGTTACGTCCCTGCTAATTTCAACCTTCCTCTGACCAAGAATATATATTCTATATGCTTTAGAATTTTCACAATAACCCACAAACGTGCATTTTCTTCCTGTAGCTTCCAATTTGTTCCTTTTATCCTTCAGCACATGAAAATATACGAGGCATCCAAATACACGAAGATGGATAATGTTAGGCTTGATACCTATGAATATTTATTCGGGGGTCTTATTTTGTAACGCTTGATGAGGCACCTTGTTTCTGGTACATACATAACATCATGCAACAAATCTGATTCCCCATAATTCAGCTGAAATTTGACAGACTGGAGGCCTTTCATAGGATGAGTGGAGTTGTCTCTAAGAATGATGTTCAGCGTAGTCTCCCTCTCTACCATATTAGAGAGGACTTCCATGTATCCAAACAAATGATGTGTGGCCCCACTATCGACCAACCAACTATCCCACGAATCTGGTGGATAAGAATTAGTAAAGGAAGAAATAAGAATGTATTAAGACTTATTTACATCATTATTTTCATACCTGGGAGCCCTTGACTTCTTTTGAGGAGGATGATCCTCTTCATGGTTTCTTGAGGAGTCTCTTCTTCTTCTTTCATATCTTCTATCACGGTTATTCCTTTGCTTGTCTTTTCTTCTTTTGTTATTGTTGTTGCTTCTGGTGTTGTAACGTGGCCTCTTTCTCTTCTTGAGACAGTCTCAAGCATAATGACCTTTCTTCTGGCAATTGAAGCATTCAATATGAGATAATGTTTTTTCATTCCTTCCTTTTTTATTTTGAGAAGGAGTCTTCTTTGATGGAACTCCTTTTTCCTTCTTCCTTTTGTCGTGAGTGATATATGCAGCAAACTCGCCCTCTTCTTGTTTCATGGTGATTATCTCATTCAAATTGTTGATTTCATACATGATGGCTATCTTTTCATACATCTATTTAGACTTTCTTAAATTTCCAACATATGCAAGTAAATGATTTTGTAAACCATCAGCTATAATTTGCTTTGCTTTTGACTTACCTTTCTTGTACTTGTTCTTGAGGGAAGCGGAAGCATTTTCTAGAGGTTTAGGCATCCTTCCCTGGATGTATTCTAACACATCATTATTTTTAGTTATGATCTCCAATCTCACTTTCCATGCAGCAAATTTTAATGCATCACCCAACTTTTCATGCTCCTTGAAAGTAGAGGATGACATCTTGACCTTGACTAGGCATTCTGCTTTCTGAAAATGAGGGCTTCAATGCTTGTCTTCTTTTGGGCTTGTCCTTCACCTCAACTCTGATTCAATGTTAATTTTTCTAATTGTTCTATGTTTATCAATTACTTTAGCCCAATTTACTTATTCATTAACAATGCATCCAATTTCTGAATTTAGGCTTTTTGGATCCATAATGAATTAAGAAGTCTTTCGGTAGAAACCACATAAGAGAAATTTTTCGCTGACATGTTTCGAACCAACAAGTGTGGTTCATCATCCAATTATTAGCAGTATAACCAATCATAAACGTAACTGAAGAAAGAACAATATATGTACTGACAAAGAAGACAACAACACAACCATAAGAGACAACAATTTGGTCCAAGACTAGGGAAAAACCCCACAAGGGGGAAACCCTTTTAGATCTTCTTCTTTAATAGATCGTCATAAAATTTTTTTAGTAGAGTGTACAATGAGCCCAATACATATGAATGTAGTAGAGACTTACAAATCAGATCTACAACTCTATTTAATAGTAGAGAGAAACCCAGATCTACCAGATCACTGAAGCTAACTGAGAAACCCAAAGTCAAAACCCTGGACACTCTCTCTGCCACTATGTGAGGGTGTCTGTAACCACTCAGACGCTCTCAGGAAGACCATGTGCATGCGCTTGGGATCAAACTCACTAGATATGATCCAAAACCATTAGACACTATCTTCCAGTTGCTATGCGTGCGTCCGGGACGACCTAGGCGCTCTCAGGACCACTCTGTGCGGGAATCCGGGGACCGACACCTTCAGATCTACTTTGAAATGTCTCTAGACATTGTCTTCATAACTGTGTGCCAGCGTCCAGGGACTAAAATTCCTAGTTTTGTGCCAACGTCTAGGAATCAGAAAACCCTAGATCAGAGCAAGCTTCGCTCCTATGATTTTAGACCCTTACGTAGACTCCTTCAGTCAGACTTGTGCAAACCAAGACAAAAGAGAATAATAGAAGATGGCTTGATCAATGTGACGAAATAAGATTGAGGTCACTTATATTTATAGGCTTTCCCAAGGGTCCACCTGGGTTTGAGGCCGACCTAACCAATTCCACATGTGCTTAGGGCTGACCCATTCCATAATACATGTATGAATAAAATAATTCAAAAATAAACTTCTGCTTGACCAAATAGGGTGATCTTTAGGTCAATTTTGTTCATGTCGAAAAAAGGAATTTAATGCAAGCATCACCTCGGTCATCTAATATTTCCAACATGCAATTTGACCCTAGTTGCAAAAATTAACACCAGCCATTGGATCCCCCACCTATTTGTGGGAGTTAAAGATGAATTCGGTAAAGCAAGCATTAAAGAAGTGGGCCAAATAGAACTATCAACCTCCTGGATAGCAGAGGCTTAGGCTAGTTGCACTAATTGAAAATCATCAAAGCCTAATCAAAATTAATCAAGTGGAGACCTGGAATCTAGATTAAAAAAGGGAATTAATGATCCAAGTGGATATTGGTGGCCACCTGCCTATTCCACTTAGACCACCCCCACCATTGTTTCTATTAGTTTTTCTAGTTTCTTTAATTGTAGCACAATTTACTATTTTTGGTAGTTTTTCGGGTCGTGAACTTCCAGAGTCGTTTTGGTGCCCTAAACGATGTTTTTTGGGGAAAATCATTGGTGGAGAGTATGAGTTTTCAATTAAATATTTGTTGTTAGTAATTGTAGTCCTCAGATAGATCTTTCTAATGAGGTATCATACGCGTCAAACGAACATCGTATGCCAAAGTTATGACTCGGGGAAGTTGATGTACCAATTTACCCCAACGGGGCCCATAGTTTGGTGTTTCATCTCCTAGGGTTATGTTTTTGGATTTTTGGGGTTTTCCATTGCTTCTTAATAACAGTTAGGCCGTCAAGGATCATTGTAACACATTTCAGAGGCATGTAGTCGCGACATCTCTTCTCAAAGATAAGCTACCATCACCCAAGCTAGTCTTATTTCCATTATGTTTGTAAGCATATTTCAATATTCGATATTGATGAAATGAAGTGTTATTTTTGCTGCATCTTTGTATTTATGGTTATATCTATAATTTGTTGCATTCCTATTTAAATTCAGATCAATTAACTAGACAAATTTTCTCAGCAAGTAGATAAGAAGAAGAATATTGGAGGATAAAATCCCATAGTTTATGGTTACAAGTAGGAGACCAAGACACTGTCTTTTTTCGCAAGTAAGCCAAAGCCAAAGAGATATGAAATTCAATGAAGGAAGGAGATAGAGCCTGAAGGTAGGCCAAGGTTGACAAACTTTGTAGGTATCAAGTAGGAAGCATTTCTCCATTTTCAGGCACTATATAAGTAAGATAGAGATGTAGGTATGGAACAATCCTAGGGGTTTCTTCGATGCATTCCCTCCATTGTCTCAGAATCAGCCAATCAAAAACTCATCAAATAAATAGAGGAAGAGGGGTTTATGGAATAAATATAGTCTTTAGACCTAGATAAGGCTCCTAGTATGGACAACTTCACTATAAGCTTTTATAGAGCCCTCTAGCCCATGATAAAAAACAACACGTTGAGAATGTTAAATGGAATGCAAAGGAAAGATAAGAATGGGGGCAATACAAATTATTCCTTTCTTGCATTAATTCCCAAAGAGTCGAATCCTGTGAAATTATCTCATTTCAAACCTATTTCCCTTTGTAATGCTACCTATAATCCTCACTAAAATTATAGCAACAAGATTGAAGAAACTCGTACTAGAGATTATTTCTGAAAATCAAGGGGGCTTCATGCAATAGAGACAAATGTTAGATAATATTATTATAGTCTAATAAGAAACTCATTACAATAAGGAAGCATGGGAGTTAGTATTGGTCATCAAATTGGATATGGCCATCGATTTTGACTGGATACGACACTATTTATTATATTTGATGCTCAAAAAATTGGGTTTTCGCAGTGACTTTATTCGATGGATGAAAGCTTTTATTTACTCATCGTGGATTGTGCCATTGGTAAATGGTCATCCCACTTCTTATTTTGTGGCCTAAAGGGGATTAAGGTAGGCCTGCCCTATTTCCCAACTGCTTTACATCATTATAGTTGAAAGTTGAGTAGAAATCTGGAAAAGGTAATGTTGGATGGAAAGCTCATTGAATTGAGCATTGTTCAAAATACAAAAGGGGTTATTTACTTACAATTTGTAGATGACACTATTCTTATCGGGGGTGGCTTTAAAAGTTGTTGTAATTCACTTCAAAACACTTCTGACTACTTACCTTGATCTTTCGAGAGGGTTAGTCAACAAAAAGGAAAGTCATCTTTATGGATGGAACTACCCGGAAGTGACTTTAGTGGAGATTTTAAGGATATTAGAATTCCTTGTTGCAATTAGATGGAGATTATTCAAATATTTAGGAATCCCAATATAATTTGGAGCTACAAATGCTGAAGATTGGGATGAAGTGCTACAAAAAAAATCCATTCTTAGGGATCACATTGGTTAAATGAAGCAGGAAAGGTTGTATTGATCAAATCCATCTTGTCATGCCTTCCTATTTATATGGGATTTAGTTTACTTTCTCTTAATGAAGTAGTGATTAATCAAATTGGTGGCCTTATCCATAAATTTCTCTTGAAGGGGGTATAAAGAATAATGAAAAAAAGTTTCATTTGGTTAACTATAATATAGTTCAGCTTCCCAAAAACTATAGAGGATTAGAAATCAAAGATCCCCAATTCATGAATTTGGCTTTAGGAGAAAAAATAGTATGGTGCCTCCTCTCTGGTTCTAAAGAATGATGGAAGCAAGCCTTTCTCTGAAAATATTTTCATAAAAGTATGCTCATTAGAGCATAAAATGTAACTTGGTCAAAATAAGGCTCAAAATTTTGAAAGCTATCCAAATCGCTTGCTCCTATTATACTAGATCATTTAGGATGCAAGTTGGGAATGGAATTTGCATCAAATTATGGAAGGATCGAGTGTCGTCAACAAGTTTAATGGTAGAGAATGAGGGAATTAAGGAGCTAGTGAATTGGATGGAGTCAAGTGGATATAGTAAGAATGTTGATATCTTGTTGTGGGACGATCAAGGATATTGGATAGGATGGGTATGCCAAGATCTCCCTCCCACTTCAAACGCAGTGGGTCACTCTAGTGAATTCGTCAAAATGTCTTTCATGAATTGAAGTTACAAGGAGGGATCAAAAAATTTGGTTGGGTCATCATAAACAAATTTATTCAGTTAAATTTGGCTATGAAATTCTAGTTAAAAGGTTACCTCATCCATCCTCAGATAAGATTTGAAATAAACTATGGCAAAAGGATGGCCTATAAAAAAATAAAGATTTTTTGTTGGGTAACGGTTCATGGGAAAATCTTGACAGTTGAGAATCTTAAAAAGAGGAATATCTAGGGACCTTTGCATTGCATCCTCTGCAAACTGGTAGAAGAAGACACTCCCATGTATTTCAAAGGAGTAAATTTACCTTGGAAGTTTGGAAAAAATCCCTGGATAAAGGCATCTCCATTGCAAGCATACTGAATAGCTAGATTGATATGTTTGAATCCTGGAAAGCTAAAATCCCGTGGAATAGGAAATCTACCTCAGTGATTGTGCATTGTTGGATGGCCCTTCCAAAGTACTTGTGTTTGGTTGTATGGCTAGCCCACAACAAAGCTATATTTAATGATGAACATCTAAATTCGTTAACGACGACTATTAAGGCTCTGAATTTTCTCTTTGAAGCTATAACGACCCGTGGATATGATTCGTCTGAATTGAAGGACTTGTCACTAAGCAAGTGAGAATGGATGAATCTAGGTAAAGTATCATGTTATGTTGGCAACTTCATTCATAAATCAATTGTTCAAAATTCATTTTACATAAGGATGGACAATGAGGAATTTCAAAATTTGAGGAATAGTAAGGGGAAATACTCTTTGTTTTTTGATGGCACATCAAAAGGTAATCTAAGGGAGGCAGGAGCGGGACAGATTATATATCGCCTTAATGAAAAAAAGGCATTCAATATGCTAGGGCTTGGGGAAAAATCAGAATATTTGGCATTGTGGTAGGGGCTAGAGTTGGCCATTTTGAGGAAAATTTGACAATTTATGGGATTTGGGGACCTCGTGATCGTCATACATCAAGTGGTTTTGATCTAGGTGGATATTGGTGGCCACCTGCTAATTCCACTTGGATCCCCACCATTGCTTCTTTCAGTTTTTCAGTTTCCTTAATTATAGCATAGTTTACTATTTATAGCAATTTTTCGGGTCCTAAACTTTTGGAGCCGTCTTGAGGCCCTAAACGACGTTTTTTGGGAAATCTACTGCTAGCGAATTTGTATCTAAAATCATCTTTTTTGACACAGTCCTCGGAGATATCTTTCCAACGGGCTATCATGCGCGTCAAACGGAGATAATATGACCAAGTCACGACCTCGGGAAGTTGGTTGTCCAACTCACCCCAACGGGGTCCATAAATTCTTGGTGTTACATCTCCTCGGGTTAGGGTTTTGGTTATTTGGGGTTTGCTCTTATTGTTCAATAATAGAAAGGCCCTTGAGCCTCATTGTAAGACAGTTCAGAGGCATGTAGCCGCCACATCTCTTCTTAGAGATAAGCTACCATTGCCCTAGCTACTTTATTTCCATTCCTGTTTGTAAGCATATTTCAGTATTTTACATTAATGAAATGCAGTATTATTTCCACTACATCTCTGTGTTTATGGTTATCTCTATAATTTGTTGCGTTCTTGATTAGATCTGGATCAGGTTTAATTCAAAGAGAACTTTTTCAATGCCAGCTTCCAATTTTATAAATGATAAAAATTAAAATTGGGAAATTTGATTCATTGGAGTTTCATCATGTCAAGAGGCATCTGAATCCAATTGCAGATGCATTGGCGAGTAAATGAGTAGCAATGGAACAAGGTATGTTGGCAAAGGATCATAACAATGCCATATTTAAAACTTTACCATGAAAGTAGAAATTAAAGTCCATACAAATGAGGGACCAATTGGAATTACTGTAACTAATGGATAGATTGTTAAGTGGGAGGCTTGATGGCCTCATGTCAGACCTCATCCTTGATCAGGGATCCCCCATGATCAATATATTGAAGAATGGTGGCATTTATTTAATTCCAGTGCTTGGGCCCTCCTAAACACCTGACTGAGGTTTAATTTTGAACAAAAAAATTGGGATAGATGGTGGATTGGCATCAATTCTAGAAAATGAAAGTGGGATCTATAATATAACTTCTCCATTGGCATGGTGAGGCGAGCATGCTTGAGCAACAAAGCTTTAATGGTGATGGCTAAGAACTATCACGGGGATGAATCGAGAAGGGAATGCTTGGCCAATGCAATGAATAATGCAAGACATGAAATTAAAGGTTGTGAGTGGTCACGCTAGTTAACGGGAATGGGTAGGCTGGGAGGAAGTCTATATAATATAAGTAAGGTTATTATCCTAAACATCGAGGTCTATGACTGGAAACGAGATTGTGTAGGTGATAATGTTACGTGAGGCACATGAGAGAGCATGGAGGACGAAATACAGATGTCAACCACTAGGGAGAATGACAAGATTACATGTCAGCTAGATTACATCCCTGCAACTATGGAGCACATTATATCTTTGCTAATTCAGAAAGGAGAAATGGTGGCCATAGAGAATCAGGTTCAGATGCAACTTCTCAACCAAAAGAATGATTTGTTATAAAGAAAATTAGATAGGCTACAGGGGAAATTGGATAGAATGGATAATCGTCTGAGAAAATTGGAAGCCATAAATAGCAGCAGAGTAGAGGGCACCAATGTTAGCAAGCATGCAAGGGAGGAGATGAGATCGGACCAAGATCTTGCTCAAGAACCATTGATGTAGGTAGGAGTAGAGGCAATTGCATGATTAAACTATGTTCATGGGCCATTAAGTGGAGGCTAATTTAATTGTCTTTTTGAAATATGTATTGCAAATATGTTTTAGGTTTAGGAGCTTTTTGGAAGGTCCTGAAACAGTATTAATATAGTTATATAGTAAATAGAAAGTGTAGCATAATTCAAGGCCTTTTTGGACCTGTATGAACTCAGTAGCAGAGGTATCAGTTGGATACGTAAAATGATCTGACCTTGTAACCAGTTTGATGTTAATATAAAAGCCCGCCCCTTTCATTAAGAGCAAAAAATGAATATGGTGGAATTTTAGATTTCAAACTAGATAATATCTACAATAATGTACTAGTTATAGTTTTTTAATATAATAAATTCCTATATTTTGATTTAAAAATCATTCAAAAAATGGTCATTATTACTTATTATCATCACATATATTGAAAAATATTATGAGGGTACACTCTTATTCTTGTGAAATATCTCTAGGTTTGGGGTCATTAGGTTATTTCTTTATCTTTAACGAACATGAACTTTAATTTTAAGTTTTTTTAAATTGATCTAATCGAAATTTTAACCTACATAATATCTACAATAATGCTAGTATATCTTGTAATCATTATTAAAACTACCTCCACTAAAATAATGTATTTAAATAAAAATTAAACTTTTAAATTATAATATCTTTTATCAAAATATATATATATTTGAATTTAAAATTTATTTTTAATTAATATATTTTTTATAATTTAATCATTAAAATTATATAACAACCTGGATTCATCTTAATTTTGGATCCTACTAAGAGTAAGAGTAAAGATCAAATAGTCTGTTTCACTTTGAATAGATTGCATCTGCAAGAGATCTTGATCGCATCGGTGCTTGTGATATCAATAGTTTAAGATAGACTCTAAGAATACTTTAATTTCCCCCTTTTAACAAAGCTATATCCACATGAATACCAATGGATCAATACCCCAGTTCTCATACAATGGGTCAAATACTATGATGAATACCAAAAAAATTTTTATTTTAAATTATTTTTATTTATTTGAACTGATGAAATGTTTTAAATAAAGTTATTTTATTTTATTTTCATCAAATAATCGTTTATATAAATTTAATATTTTACAACCATCACCAAATTTTTATTTATTTATTTTTACCAAATTAAATATTTATATCACATTTCTTCACATCTTTAATAATAAAATTAAGAAAATACCTCTCAATACAATAATTTATTTTTTAATAAATTAATATAATATTGTAAAAATTCATTTCATTTATAAATTTATTTATACATTCTTTTTGGTAATGGATAGTTTTACAAATCTAATTTAGTAGATTAATGATCATAGAAGGGTTTTTGCCTTAACAAATTTATTAGAATTATGTTAATTGAATCTTATATAAATTTAAGGTTTTTTTTTTTAATAAGATAGTGGAGTGAGAACTCATAATAGTGATGGTTTTATAATAGTGAAAATTATTTTTAAGTGGGTTGAATGATAAAAAGCATGGGTTTGTTTTTAAGTTATAAATTGAAATTTTCATGTCAATACATTTTAATTTTCAAATTCTTAGGTTAAAGAAGATCTTATATATAAATTTATGGTTTTATTTTTTTAATAAGATAGTGGAGTGAGAATTCATGATAATAGGGAGGAGGAAGATCTTATATATAAATTTATGATTTTGTTTTTTTAATAAGATAGTGGAGTGAGAACTCATAATAATAGGGGGAGGAGGGAAGCAAAAGAAGATCTTATATAAA
>APFE030402839.1:146899-202624 GCA_000404065.3 Pinus taeda
AAAAAAATTATCTCATATAATTTCTACCTAAAAATTTTGTTTAAAAAAATATTATTTTAAATTTCACCTGGTTAAAATATAAAAATGTATCGCTGCATATTTTGTATTTATGACGGCTCTTGGGCGTATGTCCATCACGTGCAGCGCGGCGTCTCGAACAGGGGTCTCCATAACGACACGTAAGGAAGGGGCCCACCATATGTGGTAGTGTCACATGGGACTTTATTATATTCAAATCGTGGGGCCTACCAAAATGGGATCTTTGTGTACGTTAGTGGGGGTAACAGAATAGTGGGGGTGTGAGTTGGCCACGTGAAGGCACAACCCACAATTCTACATCACGTGATATTGCCACCCCTTGGCTGAACCAACGAGGGGACACCATAAAAAGAGTTTGTTACTCCTAGGGAGATGTACTCTTCTTTACGCTTTAGAGGAACCCTGCAATTTTTTTATTAAATTACAATCCAACCTTAGCATTAGTAAAAAAATGAAGGTTTTGTCTCTTGCATAATTCCCTCACTCTTATTCACACATCCCTAAGGTGATAGTGAGCATTGTACATAAAACATTCTGTACAGTGGGAAAATTTAATTAATGTAATAATTCTGCAACGGAAAAGAAGTGCAGATTAATTTTTTTGGGGGTTAGTTTGCTAATAAGGGGAATTGTGCTTCTCTAGATAACCTAAACACCTTGGCTGTCGTTGTTTCTGGATAAAATGACTTCTTTATTGTTGCTCCACAAATAATGGTCATGTCCCCTGTCTCTTCATCTGGGCATGCATATGTCATTTATTTGACTTAGGATGAACATGTTTTTTTAATATTTGAATTTTGATGGATATATTGGGAAATATACATATAAATAATAACATTCCATTTTATTAATTAATTTCTATTAATATATTTATTAGGTAGTTCAAAATATTCAAATTTATTTTCATATTAAATTACAATTTATAACTTTAAGGGTTAGTTATATTAGTAGTTTTTTTTTTTTTAATTTAAAAAAATGTAAATTCTCCTCAACTTGAGATTAGGTTTTGCTAATAAGTCCCTTGGGATGCCAGCCTTTTAAATCTGCCCTCAAATACTTCCATGGAAGTAATGACCACCAATCTCCAAAGTGTATGTAAATCACATTTATAAAAATTAAATTAAATCAAATTCATATATTTTTTAACAATTTTCTTTTCATATTGAATTAACATATTTCAATGTTTTGGAATGTATTTCATACCACCCATAAAAATAGAGGTTTAATTTGTACCATCTATATGAAAAGAAGAGAGTAAAGAAAATTTAATTTAATATTTTTATTTAGACTCTCATGGATTAAATTATAATTGAAGATGTCCATAGTGTGTAAAGGGTAAAAGAAATGAATTAAATTTTTATCTCCTTTACAATTTTTTTTTCTTTCTTTTTCAATTTGATTATTATACATTTCATGTGAGTTTTTTTTTAATTGATACTTTGTATTAAAAAAAAAGTAGGATTACATTTTTTTGGGCATTATCTTATAAAGATTTTACTCTTTTTCAAACCACATATTCCTAATAGAATAATATCTATCCAAATATTTATGTTACAAAAATTCAAAACACACCAAATCCAACATATAGAAAACTAAGACCTGAATATGTTGTAAAAGCATAAGCTTTCTTGACTAGGTTGAACCAAAATTAAGTAGACAAAAAGCAAGAAAACTAATAGAAAATGCATTTTAATCATTTTCAGAGGAAGAAATCAACGTGGAAGTCCTTGCCTTGAGCTTGGTGGGTCTGGTAGATCCTCGTTATCATATTCACATAGAATATGCCCCTCAAGATGAGCAAGATGAGCATCAAATCCATCCAAGAAGAAGCATTAATTTCTAAGCATTCTCTTGATATCTTCCAGGGTGGTGAAGACATTATACAACTCCACATGCTTGTCTTTTAAGAGAAGCCCTGACAAGGTTTTCATTTGTCAATGCAAGGCTATCGAGTTCATATATTGCTTCTTCCTTCTCTTGGTGTGCTCAAGGTCATGAACCCAAGTAGACATACCTCTAAGATTTCTGAATTAGACTGGGATTTCCTCTCCACCCCATCTTAAGTTTCCAATTTACATATCCCTTTCACTGTTTCTAGGCGAACTACATTAAAGTATGTGGCAATCGAGTCATGAGCGAAAATCCTCACTCATCTCTGTCCCAATGGACCACTGCCCCATCCCCCATGCCTACAACACATTCGCTACCTAGGTGGCATGTCTAAAACTGGGAGGGCACACTTGGAGCAACTACTATAAATACATATGCCTATAAAAAAATAAGAAATGAAACTAGACGCATCCATAATAATTCATCACCAAAACTTGTGACACAGAACTAGGACCCGAGGTAATCAATTGGGTATTGTACAATAGTCACAAACACCTCTGAAAAGGACCCCTTCCCCAACACCATTAAACATATCCTGAAACTCATAAAATAATGAATCCAAGTCACAAAAAACTCTCGGACACATAGGAAGCCAAGACCAAAGAAGTCCCCTAGCCTGCTGCATGCCAGGGTTCCAAACTTTAAACCAAATACCTCAACACCAAGTATACTCCACTCCTACCACCAAAACCCTTGCGAACTAGAGATCCATATCTTCACCATCACTACAATAGACCCAAACCAAAATGCAAAGCAACATTCACCACTGACTTGAACAGAAAGCTCCCATAGGGACGTTGAGGACCTAGCCTTGCCTCCTCCTTTCAATCCACCATTAACTGCTTCACAAGACATCATCTGGACATGTTTATAATAGGTCGAGGCTATCTGGGGTCTTGCATGTGAATGTGTGTAGGGGGTTGGCGCACCCCATCATCATAAATGTACATCACATCCAAGGGTGGTAGGCACATCCCTTGAAGCCCCCTCATTACTCACAATAACACCTCCATCAGAGATTCATGTGAGTTACTTTTAACTTAATAATAATGACTTTTTTGTCCTCTCGTTTTACAAACTTATTAGAGTGAGGAGTGAGAAGGATCATAAAATTATAATTATAATCATAATTATATGTAAATATAAAAATTGAAATTTAATTTATTAGAGGATAAAAAATTGAGTTATTGGGGATCTTAGAAGCTAGGGCTTTGTTTAGTAAAGACTATACAAAAATGATTTAACAAACAGAAAATGATATATTGGATTATAAATTAAAGTGGAGAAAGAATGTTTGAAGCATCATTGAATTTAGTGAGTTTGGTATGGTTCTTAAGAAGTTCAGTAAGTAATTTAAAAGTATTAGGGTTTTGTTTTAATAGATGCCCATGGGTTTAAAGTCTAATAGAAGCTTGTAAGTAAAGAAAAATAATACATTAATGATTTGGAAACCCATATCCCCTCTTGTATTGAGCGCAAGTGAATATCTATAACTCCAAAAAAGAATCTAATAAGCTGGTAATCTAAGCATTCATGAAAACCATGAGAAATTAGAACAATGTAAATGCAAAATAAGAATAGGCCTTATAATAAATTGTTGTCTTCTTAAGGATACAAATTTGGTTAATCTCTTTAACCATTGTTGAGTACGTGGAGAATGAAGTACCCAAGTCACTCACTTGCATGAATCCATGAGAAATTAGAGCAATGTAAATGAAAAATAAGAATAGGATTTTATATGAAATTGTTGTCTTCTTAAGGGGACAAATTTGGTTAATCTCCTTAAACATTGTTGAGTACATGGAGGATTAAGTGCTCAAGTAAGTCACTTGCATGCATTAGACCCCCACACTAAGTTGGACTTTCAAAAATTAGAGAGGAAATTAAAACAATTACTAATTATTGGAGTTGCATGAAAGAGGAAATGTTGAGAGGAAGGACAATGTTCAAAAACATAATTGTCAGTGAATATGTTGTGGACGCATTTGGTGGATTTAAAATTTTCCATTGAAGATGAACAAACACACCAGATGTGTTATAGACAAAATGAGAAATGTTGTATGAAGTAAAAATATTTTTGATGAATAAGACATATCTCTAAGTTTATTTTGACAAAATTGTTGATAATTTGAGTTGGGAAGGGGTGTAAATGTTAGGCACATAACTCCATGTGGTGTGGTTTTGACCAACTACACCAAATGCATTATTTAAACTAGATGAGAAATATTGTGCAATGACTTCATAGAGTCATGAATCAATTTAGGTCATGCAAGAAATGTATGGTTGAGAAGTGCATAAGTGTTGGATTTAGGGGGCTTGGATCCAAGTTTAGAGTTAGCTGCGCTAACCAACAAAACCATACACCATCGGCCCTTTCGGCAACAACACGCGTAGTGCATGCTGTAGTCTCACCCGAGGCAATATTGGGGGATGCTAGAACCGGGTTTCTACATCCAGAAGGCTATGTGATATGGGGTTAAGGAATTTCTCCAGTTTCAAGCCTAATCTTACCTTCACGAATCCTTGTCCAAGGAATTTCCAAAGTTACAATGATTTTCAGTTAAACAGAGTTATTAACTTCGCATAAACATCTAATTATGCATAAAATCACATATAATAGTAGATCGCGATTTTCCCGGAGCAATAAATATGAAAATATAGATAACTATCATTCAAGTGCCCATAAATATAGAAAACACTTAAATATACAAATTGAATATAGAGTTGCTTCAAATATTCTTTATTACTTCAAATATTCCTTATACAAACTTGCCAGACTCTGTGCACACAACTACAGGGGCCCGCGCACTCAGTTGTGTACTTACCAAGGTCTTCACGCTCATTCAAGTGCACATAAATCTAGAAAACACTTAAGTATACAAATTAAATATAGAGTTGCTTCAAATATTCTTTATTACTTCAAATATTCCTTATACAAACTTGCCAGACCCTGTGCACACAACTACAGGGGCCCACACAATCAGTTGTGTACTTACCAAGGTCTTTGTGCACTCAGCTACAGGGGTCTTCCCCTTCGCCAAAAATATAGCAAGATCGTATAGACTCAAAACATATCAAATCTCATCCTATGGATTTTTCTTAAAATCACTAAGACACCATTTTATACATTTTTTTCCCATTACAATACCATGGTTCGCAAACCAAGGGTGGATCTCAAAGCAATGCAAAACCAAGGGGCTTTGACCTTCCTAAGTCCCTTGACTTCTATTGACCTGCGCTACTCGCACTTTACTCCTCAAAATGTAGAGACATACAATATTTTAACAAAACTTGACCCAAAGGACCCCGTCCCAACAATAAGAAATTCCTATGGTGATGGAGAAAAAGAGACAAATATGATAATAAAGCGGTGCTTAATGTATCATAGTAGAAAAATATTTGATGAGAGATAATCATTCATTTCCATATATTTTATGTGATATAGTCAGAATATTTGTTGACTTGAAGTTGTGAACATTGACAAAAATGAAGAATGGAAAGTTAATGAAGATAGTGGAAGTAAGATAATAATGATGATGATATGGGAAATAAGTTGATCTTGTGGGATTACTCGTTTTCATGTGGAAAACTGATGTTGACAAAGATGATAAGGTGGAAATCATGACATGCAAGAATGGTAAGGATGCCATGATTAGTGATGAGGTGGATGTGTGGAAAATCTTAAGGAATTGGTTTTTCACTTTAATGATTCCACTTGAATTCCATGTGTGTTAGGTAAACCTTGACTTGGTGAAAGAGTCAAAGTTATTCGGTCTATAGTGGTGGTTTTGGGAACATGGTTTTGTGCCCATGGATATGCAATGAAGTATTTAAAAGGCTTGGGAAAACTTCATTATAATGGGCCAAGGGAGTTGAGTAGTGAAAGCTCACTTAGCTAGGTTTTGGCCAAGGACACTAATAGAAGTTTGTTAGTTGGTTTTTCCCCAAACTGGGGTTTTCTAGGATAAAACATTGTTTTATGTTTTGAGTTTTGTTCGTAGTTTATTTAATGTTTTTCTCAATAAAAATCTATATAACTTAAGGAATAAAATCATATCAAAGCCAAAGGTTTAGTTATGGATTAGTTACTTGAAACTGATTGACATATCAGTGCTAAGCGTTGGCTTCAGGGGGAAGCCTTTATTGTTAAGGTTTATTTGACCTAGTGGATGTTAGAGATTAAGAACCAGAACTAGTGATGGGAAGTGATTACTCTATTGTAAATAAAAAAATTTGCATGGAAAACGTGATTGAGAAAAAGGTTTGATGGGGTGAGAAGGAAGTGGCAATTACATAGAAGCCCAACTAGGTTTTGATTAGTAGCCACATTGCTACATATTGAAGTTAGAGAAATCATAGGGTGATAGGATATTTTAATTACATTGCAAGAGCATGGAATTCATAATAACAACAATTATAAAAAAGTATAATGGAGATGAAAATTTATTACATGTAAATGGCATATGACTATAAGACCCGATAAGGCATGGTACCCTAGGGGAATTACTAGTAAATTTTGGAGTTAGACCTGGGTGATAACGGGCATGTCAAATAAACAAATACCTTGGATATAAAATTTGAGTGGGCTAAAGCTTAGAGGTGAATGATGCTAGCTCACTTTTTCGGTTTGGCTAGATTTGGTCAAGGGAAACCCCAAGTTTTAAGTGGGGATTGTTAGGTAAAACTTGACTCAATGAAAGAGCCAAAGTTACTCGGTCTATAGTGATAGTTTTGGGCACATGGTTTTGGTTTCCCATGGTTTTGTGCATGTGGATTGCATGTAATGAATCTTTTAAAAAGATTGGTAAAACTTCATTGTAATGAGCTAGGATAAGTGAGCAATGAAGGCTCATTTGGTTAGCTTGGCCATATTTTGGCTAAGGAGACTAATAGAATTTTGTTAACAAGTGTTTCCCTAGATTTAGATTTTCTAGGATAAAACATTGTGTTTATGCTTTGTGATTTGTACTAGTTATTTTAATGTTTCTCTTAGTGAATCTATTTCTCTCTAATAATTTTAACAATGTGTTTATGTGAATGGTTATATGTATTGTGCTAAAGGTATTTCTTGTAATGTTTAAAGTGTTTTATATTCTATTTAGTTTATTTTATAGAATGAATATTTTTGTGATGTAAGGATGTGTATTCTTATGCATATTCTTAGTGTGATTATAATAACATGATGGAATGGCCTCTTGCTACATCACTTGAGGTGGAAGAAGGGTCTAAATTACATACCAAAACATTGCATTTTAGTCATGTGATTATCATAACTGAGTACATAAATAAATAATCTTGGTTAAAAATGATGGAAATGAGTCTTTTATTCCTATACACATATTCGTTAATGTGAAATTAACAACATGTAAGGTTATGAATAAATCCTTTGATATTATATTTATGACTATTCTTGTTAAGTGTATTTGTTAATCAAGTTAATCCTTTGAACCTATTAATACGTACATTATTCATGGAGCCCCCAAAGCTTATGCACCTTCTTCAACAATCACAAGTGTTACTTATATGCCTTATTCAACAATCCAAATTGAATCCACCATCAAGATAATTATAAAATGGTGGGATGGGAGGAATATGAGGTTGAATATATGGAAGACATGGTTCCAATAGTGAAATATTCATGAATATTATTCCAAGCATATTGAATCCTAGTAACACCACCTCTGATTTCGTCATGGGGAGCATTTCGGTATAGAAAAAGGCTTCAAATCTAATGGGAAACTGGATAGGGAGGTTGCCAATTGTTCTTATTTGGATGTGAATAGGAACTATGTTGTTTGTAGTTTGATTGCCAAATATTCTAATGGGAATTAGAAGGTGGATTTGAGTGGTTGAAGGCTAAATAGATCCTCACACATCCTTACATCTAATGTTGAGAGGCTTCATGAGGTTTTCACACAAGAGATAGTTGTCGATGCTTGATATGTGGATGTGGTTAGTTATTGCATATAATTAATGCATTTTATTCTAATGATATTTACCATGTGGATGAAGTTTGGGCCTAGGGTCTTAGTTCCATTAAAAGAGAATTGATTCTAAGGGCTCTAGTTTAGCATAAGCCTTTGATGAGGAATATTGGAGTCATTATTTAGCCTCAAAAGGGGATAATGGTTTAAATAATGGCAAAAAACGGAAAAACAAATAGGGTAAGGTTGGTCTTGGGGGAGCATGTAAGACTAGAACAAGCTCCATATGTGATATCAAATGACAATGTGTGTTATTGTGTATGTGATTTATGTGTTGATGTCAATATTGTATGGCCAACAAGAAGGAATTTTTCTTACATTATATCACTGTGATGGTAAAGTAAGGACAAGGTGTGGTAAAGAACCTATTTTATTTATTATCCAATATCAATCCATAATTGGAATGTGTTAATGCAAATTACAACCTTGGGAGGGTAAGAATGTTGGGCGATATATTCTCTTTTAGCATAAACTTCATATATTATGAGGAATTGATGAACTCTAGTTGCAAGTAACGATACTTCTCATGTGCTTTAAGTATAATGAAGTCTCATCATTGAAAACGTGTATGAATCTAAAGAGGAATCCATATTTATATAAATGTTATAGCCTTTAGTAGATGTAATTTTTTGTAGTCCTTCGATTAGAATGCATTCTTCAATAATTTCACGTGTCCATATGGAATGTGGAAAGGAAGTCTTTGTATCCAAGAATACAATTAGATTGCATGTGTAACAACCCCGGGTTAAAGTTTCATGTAATAAAGGATGATAAAGGAAAAATAAGACCAAGGCCATGGGACATGTATTTCAATATGAATGTTGGGGAAACCACTATAGTGGGAATCACTTTTGTTTTATTTATGGCTATGGAAATTAGCAAAAGGTGAAGAGGCAATAATTAGCATTTATTTATGGAAATAAGGAAAATAGGAGAAAATGGAGGTGAAGAGACACATATTTGCATGTTAAGGAAATTAGAGGAAAATGAAGAAAAAAGAGACATCAATGATAAAAAGGCATTAGAGAATCAGTTCACAACTTTTGTTGGTTTAGCTATTGTTAGTTTTAGCTTGGGTCAGTTTAGAAAGAGAGAGAGAGAGAGAGGTCTAAGAGGAAAAATCAAGCAAGCATAGGAACACCAAACAAGGAAGGCAAAGGAAGGCAAAGGAAAGCAAAGGAACACAAGGAGAAGGTTGGATCAATGACTTCAGCAGGAAAATTTTGTAGGTAATAGGTTGCATGTTTGATTTCCTAGTTGAGGTGTGAATGCATGGTATATGTATTTGTTTATTTGGTTCATTTGTTGTCACTGGCATGGGTTTCTATTGGTTTGAAAATGGTTTTTTTCTCGCCTTACCATTTCCTAGATAGTCATGGTGGGATGGGATTCATTTCTAGTTGAGCTTTGGATTGTAAGAAGGTTTTGGAACTAAGTGAGGTGGTATTAGGAAAGTTGCCAAGGGTTGGAGGTGGATGATCTGTAAACTACCATGGATATTCCACTGAATAGTTCATCACAACAGATTTGATAATATTATATTAAAAATATGACAATATACACTATTACAATTTTATTAAATTACTAGATTTGTAGATTTTACTATAATTAGTGCATGCATGCGAATGAAAATTACGCAAAAAATAGAGAATGAAAAAAAAAATCTCACATAGACATAAGACACAAGATATGCTCTAGGAAACCCTTTTAGGAGAAAACCTAGCTGAAAGGTGAGGTTGATCCTCTCTCTCTCTCTCTCTCTCTCTCTCTCTATCTATCTAGAAATATGGTTACAGGACAATTAAGTAAAGTGTGTAGCCTATGGACTAATACAATGCATAAATCCTCTCTGTTTGATCTACCTCTTATCCCTCTTGGATATTTTTCCTCAGCTATGGAACAAATTCACTCAAAAGAATGGAATGCCTCTTCCTCCTAATGGCCCGGTTATAACACAACCTGATAGCCTACTAGTGGTTAAGTTTGACTACATCAACACTTAACTAGAGTTACAATATAGAATCATATGGAGTATTTTTAGATCATAATCACATGGCTAGCCCCTTTTTCCATGAATAATGGGGGTTGACGTGACATCATCTCTAACTATGGTGGTGAAAATAAGAAGGCCAACTTCTGAGTGGCATAACTTTCGCATAAAAACTCTGATTGACTAGATCCTTATGTCATTGGAAAGGTATATGTGTGTAGAATAGCATGAAAAGGTGGAACACTAAATTTCCAAAGTTTCACCCCCAAAAAATGTTGTTTGATGCCTCAAAATGCTCCCAGAAGGTTTTAGTCCCTGTTTTTCCAAACCGGGTCTCGCTAGTAAAACTAATCATGTGAGTTGATTCCTCTACGTTTTCCACTCTAAATGCATCGAGATGGATGAAAAAATATATAATGATCCAATTCAGATAAATAGATATGTTTTTCTTTGGGAAGCCCTTGACAGGTGGGTGGAGACAAGTAAATTCCTCAAGGTATGGTGAAGAAATTCTGAGGCATCCAAGCTTGGTTTGATTTTGTAATCTAGGGACCAATTTAGGTGAGATCACTTTAGGTTGACGGTGGACGTGGTTTAACCTCTAGATCCCCTTGGTTTTTTATGTCTTGGTTTATCTTGTGAGATCCCACATTCATGCTTGGAATATGACACATGATTGATTGATTAAAAGAAAGATTTGGTTCAACCCAATCTATGGTTGGGTGGTACGTGGAAGTCCATAAATTAGTTGGATTTTGCATAAATTAATAAGCTATTTTCCTGTTGTAATCTATGAGCACTTGTACTTGTTACTATGTGGATACTATGGCTGATTTGTCATGGTTAAAATTCTGGTTATATGTTGGTCATAGGCATGGTTTTTTGATGTTCTCTAGCTATGGTTCTTGTTCATTATTTGATAATTATTTAAATGGTTGATGAATGCATGGGATAACAAGTGTGGTTGAAACTACTGGAGAGGGCATTAGACATTCTCAATGATTTTCAGATGAAGTTCGGAGATTTATGATCAAATATGCATTCATGACCTAT
This sequence comes from Pinus taeda, assembly GCA_000404065.3. Lineage (NCBI taxonomy): Eukaryota > Viridiplantae > Streptophyta > Pinopsida > Pinales > Pinaceae > Pinus > Pinus taeda. Next base: position 157,856 of record APFE030402839.1, read on the forward strand.
AACTTACATGTTTACCATATATTTGAAGAAATGTCTACCATGCTATAGGTAGTCTTGGTAAATTTCTTGTTTCAAGGTTGAAGGTCTAGCATTTTCTTCATGTAAAATGTGATTCTAGAAAGTTACAGGAAGTTTTGGACAGTGTTCTAGAGGCTAGCTTGGAAAAGTGGCTAAGATCTTAAAACAACTGACATAGAACAAGGGAAATTAGGTCATAACCACATGGATGCATGCCTATGCGTGTGGTTGGGTGCCTATAACCACACTCTTGCCTTGATTTATCTGGAGGGAATGTAAAACTAGGTAAATGTGGGGAGGGGAGGTAACAACATGGATCTCATAATGATAATTCCACTTGTTAATTTTGATACAAGAGTCAATGTCTTAGATATGATATTATATTTATCTTGAAGCGATATTGATCCTTGGGTCAACATTTTGACAGCTTGATAAGAAAATCAAGTTCAACTTTGAAACTTTAAATTAAAAATTTTTAAACTAACATACATGCAAATTTAGACTCGTAATCTAACACTTCAATGTCAAATAAACAAAGACTTCAAGTCATAGATTACGTACTATGAAATGTGTCTACATGTGTTTGGGGGGAGAGAGATATTCAAAATATTTCAACTGTACAATTTTTACAAAATGGCACAACACACCCAAGATATAAAATGACATGTCATGCCCAAACATGGAAATTGTAACCACTCCTCCCACATTTACCCAGTTTCACTGAACTGTTGGAGTAAAAATGAGATGAAGAAATACTATGACATGACCCAACAACCAATCTTTAGTTATGAAAGTGGGGTCGAAAAATTAAGATAAATTGGCAAATCACCTCATGCCTTAGGGCTACAGGACACTCAAGGGCCAAAGAACCGCCCTAGGTGACCAAACCCTAAGTTTGGGTTGCATTTCACACACTTTAACCTCATCAATTGTATGCATGACAAGGCCTCCATGTAGTTATAGGCCTTCAACCACATGTTCAAGCCTACCTGGGAGTAGTTATGATCCAAATTGTCTAGTTCAAAGGGTGCAATCTCGAGATTTGAACCTAAATTTCAGGTCAGCCTCCAAACCACTAACCAAAACTTCATGGAACTTCTCAGAATCAATAATGACATGACAATAATGCTAAACATATAAACTTGAAGGCAAAAGTTGACCTAGACTTCCTAGAACATAACATACATTTCATCAAACACTTGGAAAACATGTAAGCTATAGGTAATGAATGCATATCTGATCATAAAAGTATGAGATTCATCTAAGAATCACCGAGAAGGCCCTATGGCCTTCCACATAGCTAAAACAACACTTATTAGTCCATACATTCATCAACTGATCAATAGCTAAACCATTCATGACATGAGCCATAGAAGATACACATCATCTGAACAATATATAACCATAAAATAACCAACATATAAACCATGGAAATTCAGCGATAATATTTCCAACATAATTGTTAAAAATATACATGAATCACAATAGAATAATATCTCTTATTAACATATGAAATTACCAACCAAGTCAGCGACTTCCACTTACCATCCTACTAAACTAAATCTCTCTTTCAACCAATTACCCTTGTGCCAGATTCTAAGCATGGATGTGGGATCTCATGGAATGAACCAAGCAAAACCAAACGAGGGCTTCCAGAAGCCAAGCCACCTCAACCCTCAACTAGTGATTCCACCCCATGGTCGAACATCACTAACACCAACCAGATTGATCTCTACCCAAGTTGCCTAGGGCTCCAGGAACTAGTAACTCAACCCAAACCTTCCAAGGCTCGAGAGTGTTTGTCCAACCCAGCTCCAGGACTAGTTATTCAACCCACCAAGGGCTCTAGAGAATTTTTGCAACCTAGGCTCCGTGACTAGTAATTCAACCCACCAAGGGCTCTAGAGTGTTTTTGCAACCTAGGCTCCAAGACTAGTAATTCAACCCAAGTTGTTCTAGGGAATCTAGAGCATTTGTTCCAACCCTCATTCACAATGAATTATGAGCACCAACCATAAAACAATCAAGTGGGAAAACCCAAAACACCATGGCTATCTAGGAAATGGCAAGGAAAGACTAAAAACACTATCAATCCAGGAAATCCCCCATGCCAATGACAGAACATAACCAAATAATCACATGCATATATCATGCATCCATAAGTCAACAAGGAGATCATACATGCAACTATTACCTGCAAAGAAATCTGGTTGTAGTTGTTAACCCCACCGCCCCCTTAAGTTTTCCTACTTTCCTTTGCCTTCTTTCTCCAATCCAAGTGAAACTAGAGTGCTCCAAGAATGCTCCAATATTTCTCTAACTGTGAAAGAATATGAGAGAATGAGAGAATAAAAGAGAGCTCCAAGCTAAAACTGACAAAAGCTAAACCAACAAAAGCTATGAACTGATCCTCAGAAGCCTTTTTATCATTGAGGTGTCTATTTTATTCATTTTCCTTCAATTTCCTCCTCATGCAAATTTGTGACCTTTCATCTCCCTTTTCTCCTATTTTCCTTTATTTCATAAATAAAATACCAATTAATGCCATTTTTTCTTTGCCAATGTATTTTCCAATTTCCATAGCCATTAATTAATAATTAGTGATAGCTACCATCACTATGTTTTTTCCAACATTTAACTTGGAATATATGTCCCATTACCTTGGTTTTTTTCTTTTTTTTTTTCTTTTTTGTTAACATAGGAAATCAACTAGGGGTTTTTATAGAAATATAGCATATGATGACCTATATACCAAATGACACTCATTGGTCACTCAATAACCACTTCCACCCTCACCACTATTAACTTCATCCCATAAGTCAATCTCTATCTTCCCACTAGAAGAAGGAGCTCATGGTTTTTTGTCTAGGTTTAGTTCATCTCTTCAAATATGTCACAAAGAAACATTTTCATAATATTTTTTCAACAATGAACTACCACACTTACAAAATGATAAAATTTATGATTCAATCTAGGAAAACTCACTATAGATGATACTATCATTCATGAGGGTGTTACCCTCATTCATGACCCAAATATCTCCATTATGCCACCCTATAGTAATTACAATAATCAAAACATGCAATCTAAAGAAAAACTGCTAAAATAAATTATGTCATGATACATAAAAAAAAATTCAACATGAATGTCTCAAGCAATGATGGAGATTCACTAGTAAGCATAGCACTAAACTTCACAACCTACTTATAGGAGACATTTATTGTCACAACCAATGTAATATCATCGTGGGATGATGGTCAAGGGGGTGCATGGGGGCTAGATAGGGAAACCATGGTAAATGAAACAATGATCACTACAACAAGGGGAGTTGGTGGATGGTGTATGGATGTGATGGAAAATGTGGTGGAGGTAGGAAGCAATAAAACCCCATGAATTGTACCAAGGATGGAAATACGCTAGGGGAGGAAAGCGGTAGCCCAAGAGCTATGGAAATGTGGCCAAAGGTTGGAATTCCCTTGTAACTCGGGATAGGTGATGGGAAAATAGTTGGTGGTGGTGAAGGATATGAGGTGCATACTACAAACCTATAATACAATGAGCCAACCTAAATACATATTTATAATTTTTTAATTAGTTAACCAAATAATGTAACAAAATTCACATTTAAACAAAATTTAATTTGACACATGATACCTAAGAAGGGAGTGATATGTCCATCCCACGTGAGCGTGGATCCTCACCAAATGACATCGTAATCTATACCAACATCAAAATGATTGCTACTATTATACCTAAACTATTCATAGACCCTTTTTGTGTCACCAATGAAACAACTAAAAAAGAAAAGATGGAGAGTTATTGTGTTGATATATAATATATATATATATATATATATATATATATAGATAGATAGATATATGGTTTTCAATCACTTGATAATCTTAACTTTTAGTTTAACAAACTAGTTTCATATTAGGGTTTCCCTTAAAATGGCTCATGCAAATTAGTGGCATTAATAATAAAGACATATTTTTTTTAAGAGAGGCCAACAACAATGAAAAACATAAATTGGTATTGGAAAGGTTTGGTTTATTTTGAAAAGAATCATAAGTTTATTACTAATGTTTTTTCGATAAAATATAAGTGTTTTCAATAGATTACAGGTTCACATGTTTTGCAACGCTTGTCAATAATAATTTCATTAATGATTCCATTGTCATCATTCAAGGATATAAATATTATTGGTAGATTATTTATGGCATCAAGACACCTTCATGGTGTGTGTGTGTGCATATATCTATATATATTTCAATCACCTGAGAAATAAGTTTTCTTAACTTTCAATTGAACAAATTAGTTTCGTATTAGTGATTCCCTTAAAATGGCTCATGCAAATTAGTGGCATTAATAATCTACACATAAGACACACTTTCTTTTATGAGAGGTCAACAACAATGAAAAACATAAATTGGTATTGGAAAGGTTTGATTTATTTTGAAAGGAATCACAAGTTCATTATTAATGGTTTTTCCATAAGATATAAGTTGTTTCATTAGATTATAGATTCACATGTTTTCTAGCACTTGTCAATAATCACGTCAATGATGATTCCAATCTTGTCATCCAAGGAAATAAATCACATTGATAGACTATTAATGGCCTCAAGATGTATCAAATTACAGATTTACATGTTTTCCAACACTTGCCCATAATCATTTAATTGGTGATTCCAATCTTGTCAACCAAGGAGATAAAACTTATTGATAGGTTATTAATGGCCTCAAGACACCTTTATGATGTCTAGTTATTGTATATATTTAATTTTCAATCACCCGAGAATTAACTTTTCTTAACTTTTAGTTGAAAACATTAATTTCATATTAAGGTTTCCTTAAAATGTCTCATGCAAATTAGTGGCATTAATAATCTACACATAAGACACTTTTTTTATTAGGGGTCAATAACAATGAAAAACATAATTTGGTACTCGAAAGGTTTGATTTATCTTGAAAGGAATCACAAGTTAATCATTAATGGTTTTTCCATAAGATATAAATGTCTCCAATAGATTATAAATTCACATGTTTTCCAACACCTTTTAATAGTCATTTCATTGTTTATTCCTTTCTTGCCATCCAAGGAGATAAACCTTATTGATAAACTATCAATGGCCTCAGGACACCTTCATGGTGTCTAGTTATAGTATTTAGTAGAAAGATATAATATATTAATGACATAGAGTTAAATCCTTTACAAAATAGCTAGTTGATATCAAGTAGGTGTGGATCTAATGGCATTCTTTTCTCTTTTCAAATATTTACAAAAGAATTAAAATAGATTGTAGTTTATAGAACTTAAATAAAGGTCAAAAAGTGGTTCATTAGAGTACTTTTGTTGAAAAATTGATCTCAAATATACACTAACATCTTCCTTTTTGTTCATATCTGATTTTCATGAAGCTATTAGGCTCCTTTAACAAGTGGGTTATGCTAAGGTTGAGAGGATGGTTTATGCCTTTCTGTGGGGTTGTTAGGAGGCTTACATGAGGTAGATTGAGGTATTTGATGCAATCCAAAAGTTTGAGGTTGGCATGGAGTAATAAATATTTCTTATAATAGAGTGTATTTTGTGTCAAATACACTGATATTTAGAAAGGGACAAAGATTGAAAGCTTTTGCCATGGAACAACATATGTTTTAGTGTGTATTATGCGAATAAATGGTCGAAATATATGTTTCAATGTCTATTATGTAAATAAATGGTAGAATAGACGAAATGTTTGGTTCCTTCTTCTTACCTAAGAATTGTTTAAAAAAATGGGTAAGTTATTTTATTACTAATGAATTTTGGAAAGCTTACGAGCTTGTTGTGTTGGTTGATTGAAAATGAATATAAATGAATTCTAATAATGCTTGCCATGTAGTCAACATGAGTTAAAATGCCATTTATTTTTTATCATTTCCTAAAAACTTAAGGAGAAAAAGATAACGAAGTAATAGCAAAACAAAAAATAATATAATATTAGTAATCAAAAACATTAATTTCTTTTCCACAAACACTCATCACACTTTCTAAATATAAAATATTTCCAGTAAATATATAAAATGGAAATAAAAAAAATAAAATTACAACAATTACAACAACATTTAAAAAAATAAGATATATAATTACAACAACATTTAAAAAAAATAAGACCAAACTTTTGCTTAACAATTTATAATCTAAATATTTCAAAATTTCAAAGTTATTCGATCTTCTCCCTTCCTTATAGTATTATGATTTCAGAATTTAAACTTGCATGATTATTTTTTTTTTTAAAATTAATATAAAAATAATTAATGCTTAATTTTTATTAATTCATAATTTTAATATATTAATATAATTATTTTACGAAGTTTAAATACAATATTTTATTTTAATTTTTAATTGAAGATTTTTGGTGATTAAATAAATTTTATTCATTTTATAAAGCTATGGAATCTCCCATGGAAATGTTTTATGTACATGATATTTGACTAAGGGAAGGTTGGAATCTCTAATGGAAATGTTTTATGTAATCTCGAGTGGAAATGTTTTATGTATATGATATTGGACTATGGAAGGTTTTATGGATATGACATTTGATTATGGAAGGTTTTAGTTTTTTAAGTATATTAAATTATATTTTTAAATATAATTATGTATATAAAAGATGTTGTATTTAGAAGTGTATATATTTATTTAATTAAATTTATTAAAAATTAAAAAATAAATAAATTGATTGATTGATGGTTAAATTGTTGATTTTATTTTAAAATTTATTAATGTTTGGAAGTTTTTTTATTAAAATTAATGATTTTTTTTTAAATGATTTAAAAAAATTAAAATAAAATACTATATATATAGGTATAGAGTATATTTTAATTTTTTTTGTTTGCTTAAGAGTTCATTGTTTTGGACATAAGGAAATAGGTTAATGACTCAAGATTGAGAGACATTTGGCAGGAGTGAAAGGAGTGAAAACCTTAACCCCTTACAAACCACTAGTGGGTAATTTTAAGTAGAGCAATTTTCTTTAAATAATAGTGATGAGTCAACATGCATTTATAAATAACAACCAATAATAACTGTCCTCAATACTAATTTGACAAATTATATTACACTTTAAATAAATTATATTATACTTTCTATTATATAAAAAAATAAAATTTATATTTTAATGTTTTTTTAAGTAATATTTATTAAATTAATATTTTAACAATTAATTAATAACATTTCTTATCACTATTATTTTCTTAAAAACATCGTAAATTCAACCTTAAAAGTTTAAATTATATATTTATATATTAACTTTATTACAGATTCTTTCTTTAAAAAAGATGTTAAAAATAATTGATTTCTTTTAAAAAAAGTGTGTAATGAAAACGATAAATTAATCAAAACTAATATTAAAACAAAATTAAAACTATTACGAATCGATTCCAAATACCAAAACTCCAATGAGAAAAAGATACCAAATTTTATAATCAAAATAAAACTATTATGAATAGATTCCAAATATCAAAACGCCACAATTTTATAACAATCTAAAACTCCTAGCAGGAAGGATGTGACACATTTAACGTAAAGGAATGGTAGGCAGCACGTGGTTAAGGGACTTATGAAAACAACAACACGGCATCCTTATTGTACCCCTTACCCCACTCTATTATTTCAATTCTTCAACACCCAAAAAATATTATTAAAATGCGTCGCCGCATATATTTGTGTACTTGTCATGGCCCCTCGGCGTATGTCAATCACGTGCAACGTGGCTTCAGGAACAGGGGCCTCCACAAGGAAACTGGAGGGGTCTTTTTGTACTTCAGTTGGGGGTACTGAAAGTCACATGGAATTTTATAATATGCAAATCGGGGGACCCTTCGTGGGGAGGTCTCTGTCTGTACGTTTGTGGGGGTACTGAACAACGTGGGTGTGAGTTGGCCACATGAAAGCACAGTAGAGAATTGTACATCACGTGATGCTTCCACCCCCTTCACGGAAGCACGGAGAGGACCCCATAAAATGAGTTGTTCGTTGACTATAAGGGAAATGTACTTTTCTTTATGTCTATATATATATGTAATATATATATATATGTAATAGTTAACGAGTCATATATATCAGAAATTTATGGTTTAATATATGATCGAAATGTTTGGAGACTACGGAAAACTGAAGTTAGGATCTTAAACTCCAATGTAGACATCTATCTTTTTAAATTTACTAGAAAGAAGAAAGAAAGAAATTATTTTAACGTCCACGACGCTAAAGATAGCTTATGGGACAAATTGCTTCTTCATCTGCTTGACGTATTCGGTGCTTTTTCTGTGAAGCTTCAAAATAAATGTTCCTAGCTTCTCGACAAACCCCTCGCTAAATAGATTATCCCAAGAGCTAGCTACCAGGATATCTGCATAACTTTCCTTGTTGTCTTTGAAGACCTCACATTCTAAAATGAAATGTTTTTCTATTTCCACTTTTCCGAAAGAACAAAAAATGCATACTCTTTCATCCCACACTTCCTTTGGCCTTCTTCAGCGCCCTGTTTCACAAAGGAGTTGATGAGAATTAGTCCTTAACTAAGCAATAAGAATTTTGGCTCTCCAAGAGATATTGGTTTTTATGTATGCTTTTGGTTGATGACTATGAGTGGGATTAAACACTTCAATATAGTATTTTTTTTCTTTCTTCCTAGCTCCTTATCCCAAGTACGCTTGTGGAACTTTTCCATAACAAAAAATTTTATCTCTTTGTTGTTTATGGGACATGCGTTCAAGCAAATACCTCATTTACTAAACCATTTGTTATTTTGCTGCATCCAAGTTTTTTTGCTCTTGCGCAATCTATCATTAAAGACAACCTTAGGCTATCTACCCTCTTCCATTTGCTCAATTTTTTTTAATACCTATTGGCTCGCACCATAAAAATTGCTTCAATAGGAGCAATCCCTTTTTCACTTAACAAGATATCATAAGGAACTGCACTTTTAATCTTAAATTTGTTTTTAATCAAACGCTTCTGATTTTTCTCAGTTTCTCTCCACTGGATGTCGGCTGTACCGCTGGCCCATAGTTCACAACCATAGAGAATCATCGGAATCACTAGGAGCCCAAAAAGAGTTTGAGTTGTTTTCCAGTCCCATAACTTTGCCTCTCTACACCTATTTGAAAAGCATAAAATGTTTTCCAACCCCCCAAAGTTCTTTTCTTTCTACAACCATTACAACTTAGATTTTTGTTGAAGTGAATTTCGAGGTATTTGTAATCCGCAACTTCTTCCAGAATGTTGCCTTCAAAGTAGAACTATGACATGGAGCTAGGATCACAAACTCCAACGTAGACATCTATCCTTCCAGCGTTACTATGACATACCGTGGTATCCCCATAAGATTTGAAAATGGGTAAAGAGAATAACATCTTGTTGGACATTGGGTAAACCAATGCTCCCTGTGTATTTCACGACATAGACTAACCACCTCTGGTAAACCCTTATCTCTAACATTGCGATCGTTGACTAACACTTACAAGTTTTAATCTAATGACAATCATAATTTCCAACAAATAATATCTTAATAAAACAACCACTGAAGCAACACCATATTCCCACTAATTTTTTATTAAATACAAATTACCTTATCATTATAAAAACATGAAGGTTTTGTCTCTTGCATAATTGCCTCACTGATATTTACACATCCCGAAGGGGATAATGAACATTGTACCTAAAACATTCTTTACAGTGGATGATTTTATTAATGTAATGATTGTCCACAGAAAAGAAGTGCATGTTCACATATAATTGGATATGAATCCATTAATTTTTCTTAATATTTTGGAGGTTTATTTTGTGTTTATGTAGATCCAACTAACCTAAAAACCTTTGGTGTCGGTGTTTCTTGCTCCGCAAGTTATGGGCAATACCCCCTGTCTCATCACGTGGGCATGCATAACGTGAAGATTTTATTAATCATTCCATTTTATTAATCAACTTTTTTATTGCTATAGTTCTAATTAATATTATTATTAAATATTTTTAACATTTATTATTATTTTTATATTAAATAAAAACATATGTTTACGCTAACAATATTTTTTTTTTTTGACTGGTCCAACTTATACCACCATAAAAATAGAGGATTTGTTGGTACCATCTATTAAAAAGAGAGAAAATAAATTTGAAGTTATAATATTAGTTTAAATGTAAATTAGAAATTTAATTCGACTATTTTATGTAATATTTTATGAATTAAATTATAATTGAAAGATATTATTAATTTACATTTTTATGGTATATGAGCTTGGAGTTGTTTATAATGCGATTTTTTGGAGATTCCGGTGACGGAATTCGGCGGAAGAAATCGAAGTTAAATCTTGATTTGTTGCAGTTAAAATGGTTATTTAACTGCATATTTGGATTCAGCACCCTGGAAAACCTCTATTACGCTTTGATTGTGCAGAAACTAGCTATCAAACTTGCCATTCCAATAAATTGTTGCCGGATTTTGACCGGAAAAACCCACCGGAAAGGCTTTCAAAAAGTCTCATTATAGACAACTGCTATGAGATTTTGAAATGAGGGAATATTGTGTGAGTTTTTGGAATGGGAGAATATTGAGGATGTGGTAGGTGTATTGGAAGTTAAATTTTTAGTTGTAATAATATATATTAGCATATTGATAAGTATCAAAACACTTATTTTTGCGAAATATTTTAGAATATTTTTAATAATAGTAATAGATAAAAGATTGAGCTTTATCTCAAATTATTTATATTCTTTGTGTTTTTTTAGTTAAATTTATTAATTAAAACAAATTTCTTTTTCTTGAGCTAATGAGTGTTTCCTTTCATTCATCAAAAATAGATGTTACATTTTTCAGTCTAGATCTGAGTTGTGACTAATAGTCATGACCTTCCCTATAAGAAACCAAGTCTTGACCATCTATAAATTGAATAACCAATCCAAAATTTTAACAAAAACAAAATCCATAGTCTTAGTAATGAGATTATAATGTCATTAGACCAAAATACTGAAACATATTGCATCAAGAAAACTAAGAGCCAACAAAGTTCATAGGTGTTGGATCGCGAGCAGTTGAGCTTGTGCATGTTGAAGAAGTTGCAATGCAAGGTATATGTTGTTCAATACGTGATAAGCGTTTGTCCATCTACTCCATAAATGATCTCACATTCCCCTCTCTTTTTACGTATGGAAGGTTGGAAAATATTCCATATTGGTCAACTTGTCGCTCCATTACTATCATCTCCATTAATGACTTCATTTTCCAATAGAGGAAAAGAGCTTGTAAATGCTACTTCCTATGACCTTTGATATGGCCAAGGTCTAAACCTAGTTGCTCAAATTCTTCCACCAATTCTGAATTAGACATGGAATGCATGTCTTTGGCATCCATTTTCTCCAAGTTACGCAACTCGTTAAGAACATCAACTGAAGTAGACTCATGAAATATTTCTTCAACTTACCTAGCTTGGGCATAATCTCGGTTGTGTCCCTGGGGGCCTCGACCTCCTCCCTCACCCCCATGGTTTCGTATGTGTTGGTGTTGCATGGTGGCTGACAAATAAATATAGTCCTTAGGCCCTTCGAAACACCATAGGTGCAATAATCTTCCCAATTGGTCCGGGCTACCCGAGTTTACAATAAGTAACAAGCCACAAGTCCACACCCAAATACAATCTTCTCTTGAGTACAAAAATGCAACCACCACTGTGCCAAACCCAATTAACTAATGGAAACCCACTATTTCTTGAGGAAGTTTTTGTTGGAGAGAGATTCCTTCGACCTCTGCGACTCCTAGGAAGGCATAACGTATCTCTTTGAACACAAGAAAGGCTAAACATTCCACTGGGTTTTTGTCACATGAACCGAAGAGAGAGAAAGCTCTAGTAATATTGGTTGGCAAGGGAAAGCTATTAGAAACACAGTAGCTCTCAATGGCCCAGCATAAAATATGCCTCAAAGATGAGAATGACAGAGCCCTTCAATCTAGAAATATGGAAACCTCACGCTTCCTTAAGTGCTTTCTCGAGCATAGAAAGGCAACCACAAAATACACGAACCCTCTTAACCAAGGGAGGCCCACCAATCCTTCTAGGACTTTTTGTTCGCAGTTGGCCCCTCTGGCTGCTAAGGAACCTAGAGCGCCGGAGCATACTTACACAAACACAGTTGAGAGTAAAGACTCCCTTAAACTTCCTTCCCTAGAGCCGAAGATAGTGAATGCACTAATAATGATGATTGACTTAGGCAAGCTATTATAAACATAGTTACTCCCACCAACCCATAAAATAGTGTACCTTTGAAAGGAGAGCTACAAATCCGACCAACTCTGAGAATTAGTAACCTCGCCACTCTTGAAATGATTCATTGGACTGGAGGAAGCCATAACCAAAAGGTGAAAGGTAAGTGCCTTAGGTTGGATTCCTAAGAGAAATCTCTAGCCTGGATGATAACCAGAGGCATGTAGATCCCAAAAAACTTATCATCCACAAACAAAACTCCCTCCCAATTTCACCATGAGACCATAAATCACAAAGTTCTCTGAACTTCAGTTAACAAAGGACCAAGCAATTAGCCACACAAAGCAATCTACAAGGGAGCTATAAAACCCTTCACAAACCTAGAGATGAGAAACCTAGATAGTAAGACTAAAATTAGAGCTTAGGAAGGAAGTTATTACCCAAATAAAATCTTAGTCTTGCTTTTGCATGCAAAGGTATACAAGTCAGCTACTAGGTATTGGCGAGACGTTGTAACTCCATAGTTGAAATCCTATGAGATTGAAAAATCCTTTTTTACCTTCCCACACAAATTCTATTGATAAAGGTGCCAACTAGCTGTAGGGCGTGAGCCATAGTAACCACAAAAAGAAAACATATTCCTCAACAAATATAAAGCCAAAATTTTCGAGCGCCTTCCATATCAAAAGTGTCAATTGCCTTGATGTGAGATTTAATTCTTTGCATGTGGTTGCATACATGGGCCACCATCCAAATCTAATGTTGATCATATCCAATCAACTTGAAATGGTGGGCACATACCCCTACTAAGATACTCATCAAATTACCCACCCCCATCAAGGAGACTGACATCTCTTCATTTCTCACTCATATGGTTTCGTTGTCATCCTCTAGGATTTTATGTCATTCAAGTCATTCCTATGAGGGTTCAAGGGCCAATCCTCTTCTAGGTTATTCCCTTGATGCACACATCCCCAATTGGATAAAAGTCATGAACTTGGTTCCTTGTTCTCCTAGTGTGGGTCAAACTCACATAATTGAAGGCCTTTAGGAGACGATCGATCCCCTAAGTTGTTCAGAAGCCACCAAATCTTAGATAGCTTCTCTATAAGGGATCCTTACACAATATTTTGATTTATTCCAATGGCAAGACGAGAGTCCCCATCCACTATTTTCTTATGATATCCAACATTAAGGGCGATAGATAACCCTCTTTCTAGAACATGAAACTCAATTTCATTACTGCTAGCGAACCCAAAATATGATGCGTAGATATTCCTTGATTTTTCCAATCCCTTGTGATGCCACCAAACCCCGCAACTCCAGATTACCTTTCAAAGTTCTATCAAAATTTAGTTTGAAAAAACATTTTAGCAGAGGAAGATAAAATGATGGAGATGTGGAAGGAGAAGGGGGGGGGGGTGGTGTTTCCTTGTGGTCTGAGAGATCACACTGGGAGTTTTGGGCATGGAATTCCCCCCCAAGGCATGTTTTGGGGCTCAAAGCCCAATTTTTGACCGAATGGTGTTGTAAAGCTTTGCGAATTACGGGCGCGGAAGTATGTTAGAGTCACAGGGTTGTCCGCCCTAGTTTTGTAATGTAATGTCGGCCTACCCATGGTTCGCGGACCATGGGATTGTATAAATAGAGTGAGGCTCTAAGTGTAAAAGATAGCAGCAAAATAGTGAAGAGAAGAGAAAGAGTCCAAGTGGCTAAGTGTGTCTTGGGTCATAGAGTAGGAGAAGGCTCTGCAGCTGAGTGCGCAGAGGCCTAGTAGTCTGCAGCTAAGTGCGCGGACCCTTGCAGCTAAGTGCACAGGGCAAAGTTGAGTCTATAACTAAAGAAGGGATTAATAAAGAGAAGTTTGATATCAATTTGTGTATTTGTTCTTGGATTAATGCATGTTTGATATAAATTACAAATATATTGTTTATTTACTGTGCGCATATGTATGAATGATTTATATTGTTAAGTATATCTTAAAGCATGCAAGTAGGCTAAAATAATCAACTAACATTGGAATACTAGTAACGACTTGGGTAATAATAGTGTTCGAGCCCCGAGTAGGGCTGCGTGAAGGCAACATCTCAGGCTGTGAGGTACAAGAAAGTGCATATAGCAATGTGCACACAAGGTCGAACCACGAACCTCTTGAACCCATCAGACATCTCGAGGGTGCATAAACCTAGTTCTAGCACCCTCCCATACTACTTCGGGTGAGACCTCAGTCTGCGCTCCGCGGACTGTTGCCGAAAGGGCCAGTAGTACCGGAATTTGTTTGGATAAATCAACTCTGAACCTGGGTCAGGCCCCAATAAGCCAACAAATGGTTTCGTTGCTAGGATCAAGATCTGCATAAGAGATGTCTGATGTCGTATCACTAGAATCCGAAAAAGAAAGAAATTGAAGAGTGGTTTGACAGAAATATTCACGAGTTCGCGGCGCAAGAAAACAAGAATCCGCGAATATCGAAGGAAGTGTGGTTAGAGTGCTACTTATCTACAAAAATCCACGAAAATTTCTTTGCATCCTTCCCCTCTAAGTTGTATGAGTGGATCGCGAAGCTAACAGACAGTCAGGGAAGGTGTACGCTCAATAAACCTATTGTGTGGACTCCAGAGTTGGTGCGCAGACTAGAAGCATCAGAAGATAAGATCACGCGCGTTGTGGACCATTGGCTCGATTGAATTATCCAAGGGTTTATCACCGAGTTCGCGGTAGATACTTCAGTCATCTATAATGAGGCGGAACAATGCTTCCTCAAAGGATCGCGAGGTAAGTACGTTAAATCTTTGAACACTTGGATTAAGATGCTACTGTGTGAAAAATGAGTTATGCAAATAAATTGATGTTTGGGGCTACGTGAAGTGGGAAGATCTATAGAAATGAAGGTAGTGCAAAACTAGAGTCTAGCCCCTTGATTTCACCTCCACAAGAAAGTGAGGAATAGCTCGCGAAGGTTTCACCAAGAAGTGTGATTAGTTTAATAAGGCAGCGAATTCTACGCATATCACCCCCACCTACACCACCACCAGTTTCACCATCTTCACCCCCATCTGTGCCCACACCACCTCCGCCACCACCACAGTTCAATATGGCGAGCGCAATAAAGTTTCCGGTGTTCAAAAGAGTAGGGAATGAAGATCCAGACCAATTTTGGTTCATGGTAAAGGCTGTATGGGAAGCACAAGGAGTCACAGATGACAATATAAAGAAGGCAACGCTAGTGAGTGCGTTGCAGGATCGTGCACTGATGTGGTACATTAAGCATTCCAATGACAATCCAAATGCAGGGATTGTGGATATCCAAGCCACGCTAAACAAGGAATTTAGCAGGCAAAAATCAAAGACATAATTGATTATTAGATTTAAGGAAATCGTGATGCTTCTAGGTGAGACCCCCTGGGAACTAGATCAAAGACTAAAGTGTATGATTTGTGAAGCCAACATGACCTTGACGGATGGGAAACATCGTGCATGGTTTGTATCATCGCTAATGCTGTACCTAAGGAACGCACTGTCACAATAGAAGTTGTCAACTCAAGTCGAGGCCTTGGAGATCGCAATGAGACTGCATGAGACCCCGATACAAGATCCTAACCTGGGAGTCCAACAGATCCACACGCAGTTGAAAAAATTGTGTCTTGAGATGCAGAGTTTGAAACAAGACAGAACATCTCGCCCAGAAGCGTACGAGGAGGTATGGTGCATAAAGTGCAAAGGCTAGGGACATGACCAAGACCATTGTCCAATCTTCGCAAAATACCTAGCGGGAGGAGGGTCGATGCCATTGAGACCAGAGGCACAAGTAGGACCGAGCGTGACACTTGCATTATGGTGCGTGATTTGTCAGATAGGAGGGAAGAATGCTATAGATAACTGCCATCTATTACAAAAGTATATGCAGACGTCCCAACAGTTGTTCTGTAATTTCTACAGGTCAGTAGGCCATGATGAGCATACCTGTAGGAATTATGAACTAATGATGGATCAGACTCCTACCTACAGAGTTCAGACTGAAACTTGAGCCCTCGATCAAAATGCAGGGATGGCGCGCACTAGATTTTAGGGGCGCATACGAGATTGAGGTGGAATGGGGCCAGGAAGGGGTCACAGACAGCTGATCTATTACAATTGCGGAGGGCTAGGGCATTATGCTCACGATTGTACAAATCTGACGAGGCCATCATTCTTATATTATACCCAGTTTGATCATGAGATGAAGGACTGTCCCACGCTGATAGCGAGGTTGTGCGATAAAGGAGCACTCCAACCTCCCTCGACTTAGAACCTGCAAATGATGAGGTCTGAGCCACACGAGGAGGACCCAAATGTAAACATCATGCTCTGAAGCAGTATCATGACAGGAGATGACAAGGGCAAGTAGCCAGAAGAGAGTGCGTGGGTTCGCAAGGCTCCAAAAAAGGAGCCAAAATTTGATTTGGAGCGCGCTAAGGAGACGTTCATGGAAACTAAGAAGAGCTTCACAGAGGCATCCACTTTAGGTAGTAAAGACACACTAGAACTGGAGATGGACCCATCAATGCTCACTACCTTTCTGGATTACATGCATGAACCTGCTGCGCGACAACAAAGTGGTGAAGGGGCTGCAAGAACTCATCATTAGTTGAGCTAGACCAGGAGAACAACACGTAGTCCGGAAGCTCGGAAAGCACACAATGCAGACAGGAAGGGAGATGAGATTGACCACACAAATCGGGGAATATGAAATGGATCAAGTGATTTTGGATCTAGGATCGAACGTGAACGTCCTGCCAAAGCAGACATGGGAGTGCATGGGCAGGCCCGCGTTGCAATGGTCTCCTATTTAATTATGAATGGCGAACCAGCAAAATATCCTACCTATGGGGAGACTACAAGGAATAACGGTGGATATCAAAGGTGCGAGCGCGCTTGCAGATTTCGAAGTGATAGAGATTGCTGATGACAACAATCCCTATCCCGTTCTATTGGGAATATATTGGGCCACTGGCATGAATGGAGTGATAAACCTAAAGAATCATAAGATGATTTTTGAGAAAAAGTCACTGTGCATAGTGGTACCTTTAGACCCTGCAGAAGGATCGCGCTACATAGAGCCAGTGCGCGACTAAGATAACGACGACAATCTAGACTGTATCTACAAGATAACTGCATGGGAGAAGGATTGGGTGAATCCAACAGTGGATGATAGGATTTCGTGGGAGCACGAAAGCTCCTGCACCTCATATTTAGACGAAGAGATAGAATGATGGCAGAACCAGTTACACGAGGTAACCATGCTTAACTGCAACATGATGACAAGGTCATTGCGCTGCGTGGCAACGGAAGCAAGAGATTTGCCTATGTATGATGGGTTGAATTATGTGGATGATTTCCTAAACAAATTTGAAAAGTACCAGAATAGTAGCATTTCGACGCTTTGAAATGGGCACTGCGCTACGCCCGCAAGGTGGTGGGGTACACACCAACAAAATTTTGAGGACTGGCGGGAATGCAAAAGGATGATGCGCCTATGATTTCAAAAAACTCAGTCGCGGCTAACAGACAAGTATGACGGATGGGATGATCCATGTGCACACCTCGTGGAATGGACCAAGGTAATACCCTTGATATCATACCCATGAATTGGTATAGTGAGATGGAGCTCCACCATGGCACAAGCAAATGGGACATCTTACGCGAAGGATTCCTGTTAACCTTCACATTTGAGTATCGTTGGTGGGATACTATTGATGATGCACTACAAGCAGTAAAAGCAGCTAGCTATCTTCAAAATGCCCCAGGAGCCAATGGAAGTGCTTCAGCCAGAATGGGCGACCCAGCTGAGCTGTGCATTGGAGTGTTACAATGTAAAAATTGAGGAGGATGATGAGGATCCATGGAAAATTAACATTCCAGAAACTAAAGGCTACCGTGAGGTTTGAGGACCATTGATTGAAGATCTTGACATTACCGCGCCGCTAAAAATGAAGCAGGTAAACATTGGGACTAAGGCTGAACCAAAGTATGCAACACTCACTGATTATTGGGATGATGCCATGGTGGATAAGGTCATTGAGTTACTCTGCAAGTATCAAGTCTTATTCCCAACTAGGATTATGGACTTAAAAGGGCTCGTTGGAAACTTAGGGATGATGAAGATCACCCTAAAACCTGACACAGAGTCAGTTAAGCAGAGGCCTTACCACTTAAATCCAAAGTATAAGGAAAAGGTCCACGTAGAACTAGACAAAATGCTCACAGTCAGAATTATTAAGCTGGTGGAAGAATCCGACTGGGTGAGCCCTATGGTAGTGCAAGAGAAAAAGCAGAAGGGTGAGCTAAGAATATGCATGGACCTCAGGAATTTGAATGACGCCTGTGTACACGACCCATTCCCGAAACAAAATGGAGCAAGGTGACCTTTGCAACAAAATGGAGCTGCTTTCAATACACCGTTATGCCATTTGGGTTGAAGAACGCACCATCCATCTTTTCACGCAATGTTGTTGCGACATTCAAAGAATACATCCACAAGTTCCTGGAGGTCTATCTCGATGATTGGACTATCTTTGGATTGGTTAAACACCACGTAGAAATCTTACACTTGATGTTGGATACTTGCTAACGACACTAGATTGCGCTGAACCTTAAGAAGTGGACATTCCTTGTTCCCTTTGGGAACCTGTTGGGACATGTGGTCTGCAAAACGGGACTGATGGTGGACCCCGCGAAGATTGCAGTGATTCTAAATTTGGAAGCACCGCGAAGTGTTAAATAGTTGCACGCTACCTTAGGACACACAGGGTACTACAAGAAGTTCATCAAAAGCTATGCCCAAATCACTGCGCCGATGGAGAAATTATTGAAAAAGGATGTCACATTTCGCTGGAATGATGATTGCATGAAGAGCCTGGATGTCCTTGTTAGACATTTTTGGGAACTTCAACCCCAATCATAAATGTCCATAAACTGAGGGCTCCTAAGTCCCTAAAAGTGTTGCTTCACTGCCTAAAGGAACAAGGTCAACTGATTACATCATCTCCCAGAAGTTCTTCACTAAAAACTGCTCAGAAATGGTCAAAACTGGACCATACTAAAAACCCAGTGCAGAGGGTGCGATGCATATCACCTTCCCAATGTACAGGGTGCGATGCATACTGAATGGCTCCTATGTAGGGTGCAATGGTTGGGAATGGACAAATGGAAAGGACAAATTGCGAGGTGGAAGATCATGGAATCTTCCAGAAGCTTCCCCTCTGACACTTGCCTCTCTGTTTTAGACTAGGGATGAGTAAGAGATCATCATTCTGTAAGTGGAATCAAGAACTATCAGAGAGAGGACACTAATCAAGACCCCAGAAGATGACTCACCTCCCTACAATCATCTATATATGGATCCCTCATCACAGAGATCCAGAGGTTGGAATCTTGTATTATAGAGAAGTGTTGTTGGTTTTCTGTTGTAACTTCATAGTGTTGGGTGATCTAAGCTTTACTTGAGGTGAAGAAGGGCTTTCTAGCTGGAGGATGATGCTGGGTCAGAACATATGGTTGTAATCCTCTTGCTACTTTTCATCTTAATAAAGCTATTCAAGTTTTCCTCCATATTCTTGTATGTTTACTTATATATGCATTTGTATGGTTAACACACATCTGGTCCTGTGTTATTTATGAATGTAGATCTTTGTTCTTCGATAATAGTATGTTGCCTTGATTCCACAGGTTCTCTTTGCAGCTGGGCAGACGAAGAAGAAGCGGCGAAGCTCTATCAGGAAGGAGAGGAATCAAACAAGGAAATCAAGCGCAAGACTAAGGTTGGTCTCCTTGGTTCCACTCTTCTCTATTTTCATAAAGGAAAACGAGAGTAGACTTTACTTGTTTGTTTCTAAGATAGCTACCAGTCTTAGTGGGAATAACAACATCCGAGTGGACACTATTCCCGGTAACAGTCCTAAAGGGGAAATTGGCCTCCGCTCCAATCCTGGTGTTCCCAAAATGGGATGTGGAGTTTCATGTCCTTGTTGATGCATCGTGTATCGTGCTGGGAGCGATGCTCACACAAGAGGGTGGAGGGGGCTTGGATCACCCTATTGCATTTGCAAGTTGTATATTGTCCAAAGTCGGGAAGAACTATTCCACAACCAAGCACAAATGGTTAGCAATGGTGTACGCACCCCAAAAATGCTGGCACTATTTGCTAGGAGGACATCTCAAGATGTATACAGACCATTCTACGCTAAAGTACTTGGTAAATAAGCCTATCTTGGGGGGGGGCGCATATGTAGGTGGCTCTTATTGTTCCAAGAATATGACTTTGAGGTCGTGGTAAAACTTGGATGCCTGAATGCAGGACTGGATCACTTGTTGCGTATTGAGACAGGGAAGGAACCTACTAGTTTGGAGGAAGGATTATCTGACGCACAACTCTTTGCTATGTGCGTCGTGGACGGGCACTTCAAAGATATAATCCAATTTCTGACAACAGGGACTGTGTCAAAGGAATAATCCATCCAACAGAAGAAGGAATTGGTGGTGCACGTGGCAGATTTTTCTGTCAATGTGGGGCACCTATATAAAATGGGCAATGATGATATATTGTGAAGGTATGTACCTGAATTTGCATGAAGTCAGATCCTCACAGAAGCACATGGGGGCGCTGTAGGAGGAAACTATGCAGGACGAGCAACCACACAAAAGATTCTTCGCGCAGGGTTGTGGTGGCCAACCCTTCACCAGGATTCAAAAGCACACTGTAAGGCCTCTGATATACGTCAAAGGACCAGAAAACCATCGCGGAGGGATGAGATGCCATTAAATCCACAAATGATGTTGCAGCCGTTTGAGAAATGGGAAATTGACTTTGTGGGACCTATCAAACCTCAGGGAAAAACGAGCATGTGCTACATCATCACCGTGCGAAGTACCTAATGTGCTGGGCTAAAGTGTAGCTGGTCAAAGACTGCATGGCCGCTATGGCTGCGAAGTTTTTGTTGGAACATGTGCTTAACCGATTTGGATGTCTGAAGATCTTAATGAGTGATCAGATACACATTTCTTGAATGAAACCATTAGCACGCTCACAGAAGAGTTCCAGGTATATCATCAAAAAAGCACACCGTATCACCCACAAGCCAATGGGATAGTAGAAGCACTCAAAAAGATACTGGAGACTGCGCTGACTAAAGTGTGCAATGTGCAACAAAGCGATTAGGAACTACACGTACCTACAGTGCTATGGGCTTACAGGACAATGTGAAAGAAACTGACGGGACAAACACCTTTTCGGTTAGTTTATGGTGTGGAAGGTGTCATGCCGATGGAATATATCCTACCTAATCTGCGCATAGTAGTGCTCATAAGGATGACTGACCGTGAAGCTCTGGAGGAAAGGCTTGCACAATTGGAAGAACTTGAGGAGGAATGGTTCTTAGCTGGTTTTCATCAGCAGGTACAAAAGCAACGTGAAAAGCCCTGACACGATCGCCATATTAAGTTGTGCACCTTCAAAGTAAATGATTTAGTGCTGTTGTATGACAGTAAGTTTGAAAAAATTCCAGGAAAATTAAAAATGCATTGGCTGGGACCATACGTGGTTAAGGAGGTCATAGACGAAGGCATGGTCCAGCTAGTCAAACTAAATGGAAAACCCTTCCCATGCAAAGTGAATGGCAGCCGCTTGAAGCCCTACACGGGCGGGCCGACTATCTGACTAGCCGAAAAAAGCACAGTCTTCACACTCCAAGGATCCAGACAAAGGCGCGGGACTATAAACATATGCAGTAGATACCGGTACAGATGTAGGGAAGGAGTTCAGATACAGAAGTCTAGGAACAATGTATGCAGTAGATCCAACAAACAACAACTCAGTGCGTTGCTGATCTCCGCACAGTTCAAGAACAGTTGGAGGGACTCCGCGCAAAGATCGCGTACCAACTGAGTGACTCAAGGGCGAGTCATGATGTTTGTGTTGGGTGTCTGTTGGGCATGGAATCCCCCCCAAGGCATGTTTTGGGGCTCAAAGCCCAAGTTTTGACCAAATGGTGTTGTAAAGCTCTGCGAATTGTGGGTGTGAAAGTATGTTAGAGTCACAAGGTTGTCCGCCCTAGTTTTATAATGTAATGTCGGCCTACCCATGGTCCACAGACCATGGGATTGTATGAATAGGGTGAGGCTCTAAGTGTAAAAGATAGCAGCGAAATAGTGAAGAGAAGGGAAAGAGTCTAAGTGGCTAAGTGTGTCTTGGGTCGTAGAGTAGGAGAAGGCTCTGTAGCTGAGTGTGCAGAGGCCTAGTAGTCCACAGCTAAGTGCGCAGGGCGAAGTCGAGTCTGTAACCGAAGAAGGGATAATAAAGAGAAATTTTATATCAATTTGTGTATTTGTTCTTGGATTAATGCATGTTTGATATAAATTGCAAATATACTGTTGATTTACTATGCGCACCTGTATGAATGATTTATGTTGTTAAGTATAACTTAAAGCACGCAAGTAGGCTAAAATAATTAAATAACATTGGAATACTAGTAAGGACTTGGGTAATAATAGCATTCGGGCCTCGAGTAGGGCTGCACGAAGGCAGCATCTCAGGCTGCAAGGTACGAGAAAGTGCGTATAGCGACATGTGCGCAGGTTCGAACTGCGGACCTCTTGAACCCTTCAGACATCTCCAGGGTGCGGAAACCTGGTTCTAGTACCCTCCCATACTACTTCAGGTGAGACCTCAGTCCATGCTCCGCGAATTGTTACCGAAAGGGCCAGTAGTAATGGGATTTGTTTGTCTAAATCAACTCTGAACCTGGGTTAGGCCCCAATAAGCCGATAGGGAGAAAATATCCAACTTTCACAAAATTAGAGCTTCCTAAGGTCTCACTTGCCAATCATCAGGGTATCAAGGTTCAACTAGTATGGTATCCCTTATGTTTTGTATTATCCCACTCCATACTCTACTCACTAGAGACTCAGAATTCTTAAAAACATGTTGATTTTGCTCCTTTCAAATTGACCACATCATGAATCCACTTACCAGGATCTAAGCTCGATTCACTGCTGGGCTAGAGAATAATAAGGGTATTTATAATTAGATGGTTTCAACTAAGTTGTTTAAGGATTAACCAAAATGGCCAAATAGATCACTAATATTCTGCCAAATTGATGTAGAGAACCTACAACTATTGAGAATATGTTCCATATTTTCTTCCTATTGTCTACACATTATACAAAAACAAGGACCCTAAAATCCTCTTCTTTGGAACTAATCCCAAGTAAGGATTCACCTTCAACCCACTAACCATATAAATTGCAAAACCTTTAACCAAATATGAAATGTCCATACCTTTCTCCATAGCAAATCTCTATTCAATAAGTGATTCCCAACTAATAGAGAGTAGGCTTCTTTTAAAGTAAACACACCTTTTGATGGGTACACCTGTCTTAGGGTATCTGGTTTATTGTCGATCATAATCTTCCTTAATTTGAGTTCATGTGCCAATACAGTCCATTCTTTATTTTTTAGGGAGTTTTACCAGTCGTATTTTTCCTTCCATGTTTGGCAATTATCTCCTTCTATTCCTTATCTCCATAAGCTCGCCATAGTGATATTTCTTTGCTCCATATAAATAACATAATGGTTGTCAATTGATTCTTGGTGTTAAGCGTAGGTATCTTTTGCCATGAACCCTGCTAGAAGAGAGAGATTCCCCCATCCTTGATATCCTTATCTAGGGGATCAAAAATATGCTCAAAAATCAAAGTGCTCAAATTATCCCAAAATTAGTGTGAAATTTTAGATCTCATCGTTTGATTCCAACGACGCCTGAATCACCTCAATCTGACATCATATGAGAAATTTATCACATTCTGAATTCTTTGGCAAATAACTAAAAAGTCAACTTGCAATGTTGACTGAGAAGCTGACTGGGTAGACCGTAAGATGACGTGATGCTAAAGTCAATCGGTGACTATGCAGTATGGTTGTTAGAGAACCAATCAGGATAGGACAAGTAACAATTTTTTACTCTTTTTCGTGATTTGGGTTAGGCCAATCGTAGGTCAACACATTTCCTAATCAATCTCTGACATGTGGCCTTGTAGAAAGACACCACGTGACTCTGGTTTTGGTGCCAAAATTATGGTTATGGAATGATCAACCTCGGTAGGGTTCAACCTCGAGACCTCCGACCAACTAACCATCTGTTCTGTTGTCATGCTATAATGTTTCTAATTAATACTATGTGGGCTGCATTTATTTATCATTAAACAATTGGCATGTTTTTTTTTTTTTTTTGGGGGGGGAGGGTGGGGGTGGCTCAGTGGACTCGCTTGAGAAGCCCAACCCCAGGTTATATGACATAACACATATCCGTGGTGAAAGAGGAGTAGTGTGGGGCACATGACCCTAGCCCCAGGCCCTATGGTCACAATGTAACCAACAACAAAAGAAACATGAGGGGTGAATGGCACCTTGCCCACACCCATCCTATGGTTTTTTAACCTTAATATGAATTGGATCAGGGAGCCGATGGGTGCATTCCCTCTAGCCTACCCCCCTGGTCACATTAATTACCATACAACTGACCTGAGGGTGGAGGAACAGGGGCATGACCTATTGACACATTTAATCATTCGATAAATTGCACCTTTATTAGCAGAATTGTCGCTAAACCTACGTGAACTTGTCACCTCACATATGCACCAAAGGCAAAATTCGTTGTCATTTTTTACAAAGGATCAATTTTGCAGAATCATTAGTAGGAAAATGAAGGAGGCCTAAATTGGCCATTTTTCAACCTTTTTGAGACCAAGAATAGCCTACACAGGCATTGTTGGGTGTTCTAGACACAATGACAATGCTATTTTTGTAATTTGAGCATATAATATATAAGTCCGTCATTGGAAGTTGGACCAAAGTTGTAGCCGAGGAGGGGTGAACTAAGTCATCAAATTGTTGTTTTTTGATACTGCATGTTGTCTGTTCTTCATTGTTAAAATTTGAAAAACTAAACTAATTTTTTGTGCTTTTGCAAATTCTATCTATTTCCCATAAGACATAAACTAGCTTGCAAAATTTTACAAGAAACCTTCAAATTTTAATTTCAGATCATCTCCCAAAAAGTATGTTCTCAGATTAAATTTATATTATTTTGGGCCATATTATAGATCAAATATCCTAGAAGGAGATTATCTACTCAAATTTTTTTATCATTGTGGATGTTGATGGCCACTTGCCTATTCCACCTAGACCTCTAGTTGATTTCATCCATTTTGTTGATTCTAGCAGCATTTACTATTTTTAATAGTTTTTTAGGTCCTGAACTTCCAAAGTTGTTTAGACTCCCTAAACGAGGTTTTTTTAGGTTCGAAGCAGGCTTGTAGTAATAGGCAGGTGCCTGTCGTAAATCCTATAGTAATCGTAGATATCTTTCCAACAAGGTATCGTACACACCAAACAAAGATCATATGACCAAGTTATGACCCCAGGAAGTTGGATGCCCAACTAACCCCAACGAGGTCCACAAACTGTTGGCATTCCATCTCTTGGGGTTAGGGTTTTGGTTGTTTGGGGTTTTCCCTTGTTGTTCAATAATAAATTTTCCCTTGAGCCTCATTGTAACACAATTTAGTGGCATGTAGCCACCACATCTCTTCTCAAAGATAAGCTACCATCGCCCGAGCTAGTTTATTTCCATTATGCTTGTAAGCATCTTTTATTTCTTTGATATTAACGAAATGAAGATTTATTTCTACTGCATCTTTATGTTTACATTTATATTTGTATTATGTTGCTTTCCTACATAAGTCTTGATCAATTTCTCATCTTGGGAGTTGAATGGTCCATACTTTCTATTGCAGACTTGTTTTCACAGATCATCCCTACCTTGAAGCCATCTCCACCATATCTCAACACAAACAAAGTCTTAGTAGTATAGTACAAAAGGAAGTAGAAAATTGTTTGAGGTATGTTTTATATATTATATGAGGTTTTTGAAGCTATTTTGTAGATCTTGAAAATTTATGGTTTGTCGATATTTAGGGTTTTCGAACACTAGATGAAAGTAAACCCTAGAAACAAAGCACTAACCCTAATTCATTATTACCTTTGAATCCCTAGTTCTTTATATGACATCTACTTGAATGTTTCTTTATTAAGTATCTTGAAACCCTAATAGAGTTTTGAGTGGGGTTCTAGGGTATACACTAAACCATACCTAAGGTTGGGATGAAGATGAATCTTAGGACCATAGGACCAAATGCTTCCACTATAAGAAGAAACCATAGACTAACAGAATTGAAATCATGCTTAGTTGTGCTGAGAATTGAGGAACTTAATAATGGGTTCAAGCAAGAGAAGAAGAATAAAAGCATTCATGCTTATCAATAACTCTATGAAAGATATAAGCATGATGGAAAGAGGGAACTGTGAAATAAGATTTTTGATATTGGTCAACATCTGTGATAGATTCTTGAAGGGAGGAAGAAAATACCACTTCCATAGAAGATATATATTCCCTCTTGGATCAAGGTATCTGAAGCTTGCTAACTAGTCCATTCCAGGAACATGGTGACTGATTCATGTAGAATCAAAATCTCTAGATCAATGTGAAGTTGATCTCTATAGGAATCTTTGACCTATGAAGAGGCAAGAAGCAACAAAGGCTATCATGTTGACTTGGCATTGTTGAAAAAATATTGATAGAACATAGTTTTGTTATCTAAAAAGACATATTTCAGAGATGCAAATGATATAATAATGTTTGAATTAAGTGGATGAAATTATCATTAAAGTAACATGTGGCATAGGGGATAATTGGACATGAGAAGTTGATGGACAGAGGAATATTTGGCTAAAGCTCTATATTGATACCTTGGAAGATGACCTATATGGTATTGATATTTGTTAGGGTTGGTATCTTTGCAGGTAGCCTAAATGATACCTAGAGCCTTGTTAGAGTTGGTGCCTTGGAAAGTGGCCTATATGGTACCTAGATCCTTGTTGGTGTCTTGGAAGATATCCTAGATGACACTTAGATCCATGTTGAGTCAGTTTCTTGGAAGGTAGTTTAGATGACACATGTATCTTGATTGCATTGGTGACTTGGAAACTACCTTAGATGACACATGGATCCTTTTTAAGTTGGTTTCTTTACAGGTAGCCTAGATGAAGTCTGGATCCTGACTGAGTTGGTGTCTTGGCACATAACCTGGATGACACCTAGATCCTTATTGAGTTGGTGTCTTGGCAGGTAGCCTAGATGAAACCTAGATCCTAATTGAGTTGGTGCCTTGGAAGGTAGCCTAGATGACACCTGAATCATTGTTGAGTTGGTGTCTTGGCAAGTAGCCTAGATGACACTTGGACCTTCATCGAGTTGGTGTCTTGGAAGGTAGCCTAGATGACACCTAGATCCTGAGTGAGTTGGCGTCTTGGAGGGTAGCCTAGATGACACCTGGATCCTTGTTGAGTTGGTGTCTTGGTAGGTAGCCTAGATGACACCTAGATCCTGATTGATTTGGTGTCTTGGTAGGTATCCTAGATGACTCCCGGATCCTTGCTGAATTTGTGTCTTGGAATGTAGCCTAAATGACACTTGGATCATGATTGAGTTGGTGTCTTGGAAGGTGGCCTAGATGACACTTGGATCCTTGTTGGGTTAGTGTCTTGGAAGGTAGCCTAGATGACACCTAGATCCTTGTTGGGTTGGTACCTCGGCAGGTAGCCTAGATGGTACTTAGATCCCTTGATGGGTTGATACCTTGATAATTAGCCTAAATGGTATCAAGATCTCTAACATTGTGTATGTTGATAATCTTCTTAGACAATTTCAACATGAGGTCATCCTTGTACAATTTTTGCAATTATGAATGCCTTCCTAGTGAAGAGGGAGTGTTTAGAAATGTAACTATGCTCGTTCTTCATAATTTTTATTGTATTTGTATCATTTATATTTATTGTAAAAATTAAAAAGAAGAAAAAAAAAATTGAAAGCATGACTTTCATGCTCCTTTTTATTTGTCATCTAGGTCAAGCATGTTCTTCATGCTTCTAGGATTTACTTGAGTCAAAAAATTATTTATTATATGTATAAGACCCTTCTTGGGAATTTGTATCTTAAAAATAAAAATAAAAATAAAAATTGTGTCACAATAGTCTAAAATACCTCCATCACGAAGTCAAGTTTACCTAAGAGAATTTAGCCTAGATGAGGCCTATTCGGCCATTGAAGAAGGCTATTGATGGGGCCCATCAATAGGTACATTTTGAGGTTCATGGTATTACTCTCCAACCCTCAAAACTTTCCTTTTCTCACATTAAGTTGCATTTTTAGCAACAATATGCTTATAAAGAAGACTAAAGGGTGTTTTTCATATTGCATAGCATAATGTGATTAATATGCAGGAAAAATAAGTGTTTTTGGAGATATTTACTATGCAGGGGCTTGGTGGATATAACCAAAGAGAATATATGAGGCTTGTCCACCTCATTAACTCTCCAACTCTGCTTGAGATCACATAATCCTCACCAAAAAGTCAAATTCACTAGCAGCCAAGGAACTCCAAGTACATGTGAAGACCAAAGGAAACCAGATACACAAATCTTGACATTTTGGAAGGAATCACTCCTCTCTTCAAAGGAGTTATCTTCAACTACTTTTTGTATAAATAAACCATCCAAAAGGCTCATTACGATTCAAATTTCTGTTGCAGCTAGGAGTAGCTACTGAGAGCCTAGTGCTTGACATTGTTATCATTGTTCATATGATGTATATGACTCTTATTTTATGTTAATGGGAATTGCACTCTTGGTATGCATCTGAAGTAGTTTTGGAGGGATTAAACCCTTGGGTTTGGGCCCAACCCATAGGCTTTAGTCCCTCTCTTGTATTTATTCCTGGTTCTTTCTCAATTTATTGCAATGATTTTCTTTTTTCAGTAGGTGTTATATTACAAAATTTGTAGTTGCAGGTTTGCCTATCACCTCTCTTATGGGAAGAGTGATTGCAAGATATATAATAACAACCAAAAAATATTTTTTTTATGATTTCTTAGAAATTATTAAGTATGATGTTGTAATCCTTTTTCATGTTTAGTTTCTTCACTTTATGAGTTAGTATAATTGGTTTGGAAATTAGGAGTTGTGTTGTGGGTTAGCCTTATATTCCGATAAAATTCAATTCATCTTTTCCATGTTAATTTACTTTGTTGTAATAGTAATCATTTGATTCATGTGTTTGATTTGTTTGTAGAGATTGCATTGACATGTACGGATGGGAACAC
This sequence comes from Pinus taeda, assembly GCA_000404065.3. Taxonomy (NCBI): domain Eukaryota; kingdom Viridiplantae; phylum Streptophyta; class Pinopsida; order Pinales; family Pinaceae; genus Pinus; species Pinus taeda. Next base: position 187,366 of record APFE030402839.1, read on the forward strand.
CTTTATACATCCACCTAGGCCACTCCATCTCCCTTCTAGACACCTCACATTGCTTCCAAAGTCTTACACCGAGACCACTTTGCTAACGTAAATGGAGGACACCATGGGAAAAACAAATGGTGCAAGATAGACATCCAAGGGGTACTAGGCTTGGCCAAGGGGTTCCCACACCATTCACTCACCTTCTTCTACCTTCATCCACCTTATTCCACCTTTAAGACATCATTCCAGTCATTAAAAATCCCCTCTGGTAGCAAAACAGGGCCTCCTATAGTAATACAGGGCCTCCTGTGGAATTTCCTGTAGTAGACATGTAGCATTATTTTCTTCAACTAGATTCGCTCCATATTTTGACCCTAACATATTGAAGTTGAATAATGATCCCAAAGTCTTTACTTATTGATTAGGTAAGACCCTAAGACCAGTCCAACTCCATTTTCTTCTCACTCCAAACATAAGACAACAAATATAATTAGAATTGGATTTTTTTTTTCACAATTGTGTTGAAGGTTGAATTTCTCATTTTCAAGAAGGTACAAATAGATAGATGATTCAAGTAAGTAGGATGTTACATTGATTAGGTATGCAAGTAGAATAGCATGGTTTACTTATGCAAATAGAATAGTTTTTTCCTTTCATGCAATTCTAATTCAACAGTTACCTTGAATATAGGGCACTTTCACTTCTATAGTAGAATCATGTTCATATTCTTGCCATTGTGACTTGTTTTTATCTTTGTAGTTAGCTGAAGGAGTGGTCCATGAACACCTTGATTTGATCCCATGACTGAGGGTGACATGAGTCGAACCTAACCTATTTTTCACATCACATTGTCACCTTGAAGTTTGTATAAACCCTAGGTTGATAATTTAAGTTGAGAAGACCTTGGGAGTTGCAACATCCTTGGTGCAATATGAGGGCTCATCACTTTTTGGCGTCGTTTCCGGGGAGGTATCAAAGTAGGTGTTGTTTCTATTAAGAGTTTCTTGTTTTTTTTGTTTTTCATCAATCTTATTGTTTTGAAAAAAAAGAGTGACAAAATAAAAAATAAAAACTAGTTGTTTCATGCCTTGCAGGAATAGGGATAACCAAGGTAAATTCTTAGCAAAACCCCCACGCCCTCAAGAAATCAACCTTCATTCTTCTTTGGTGATTGTGAACTTCCCTCTCTAACTACAGGGGAGATAGAAAACCCTCTAGGTGAGTAATCTAAAAATTTTGAGGAACCCATAGGGGAAGAAGAACATATCTCACCTACCCAAAGCATGGCTGAAAACGTGAATAATGAGAATTTACATATCAAAGAAGCCAATGGAGAGGCCATAATGAAGAATATAATCCCTGCTACCCTTCCACATTTAAATGGCTTAAACTATGAGGATCCTCACACCTTGATGTTTGAGTTTGTTGTTGTTTGTAGGACCTATGATTATGCCTCTAATGAAAAAAAGTTGAAGTTATTTCCTTCTAACCTCAAAGATGTAGCCTTGCGGTAGTTTATGAGTTTACTTGGAGGAAGCATAACTACTTGGGCCCAAAGGAAACAAGCCTTCAATGAAAAATACAGGGATTACTGTAGGTTCAAAGAAACGAAGGAGTAAATCTTTAGGATGACCCTTGGACCTGATGAATCTTTGGAGGGCTATGAGGAAAGATTTCAACTCAATTATAGGAGAGCTAATTGTACCCTTGATCTTGAGTCACTCAAGCCAGTTATTCTCCAAGGGATTAAGGAGGATGTAATAGAAACCCTCAACATGGTGTCTGGAGGAGATATCTACCAATTGCCTTATGATGACATCAAAATTGTATTCAGGAATCACTCTAGGGCTGCTAGGAAAAAGGGTAGGTCTAGACAAAGCTTGGTCAATTCCTCTCCCTCCAAAACAACCATAAAGCATGAGATTGGAAGTATGTTGGAAGATTTTAAGAGTGAAATGTTGCATACCTTTTCCCTACAAATGGATACTATGCTAATCAAAAGGAGGCAAGAGGAAGCATAAAGGGCACTAGCTATATTTTTCCCTAGATGTACTAAGAGACATCCTAGGAATGAATGCCCATTGAATGTCATAGAAGTTTGCTTATTCTGTGAAGATAATCATGAAATAGACAAATTTCCTTCTCTGCTAGGCCTAAAGGTTGTATACGAAGGAGGGGTAGAAGGTGGGTCAGAGCAACTGTGCTTCATTAACCAAATGAGGCCTTGAGGTCCTCGACCATATCAACAAGGCACGAAAGGTGCACAATATCCTCACTACAATCCAAATTAGAATGCACCTTTGCAGCCTTGGTACCCTTCCACTAATCCATAATGGTCTACACCTCCTCCTTGGCCTTATGCTCCTCAATATCCTCCTCAACATATCATCCCTCCTTTTCATCCATATCCACCCCAATTTTCCCAATGGGGAAACCCCTCACCAGGGTGGAGGCCTCAAGCAACCCAACCTCCTGCTTTACTTCCTCCACCTCAACCTCAAGCACAACTTCCTCACCAAACTCTACCTAAGCAACCTCAAATTCCTGTTCAACCCAATTATAACATAACTATTCAAAAACCCGCGTAATAAAGTTAATAAAGGTAAAAATAATAACCATGGTCATGGGACACGTATTATAAGATGAATGTTGGGAAAAAACTTAGTGATCGGGATCACTTGTGATTAATTAATGGCTATGGAAATTGGAAAAGGAATGGAAAAGGCTTTGGAAAGGAAAAGTAGCATTAATTAGAATTTTATTTATGAAAATAATGGAAATTAGGAGAAAAGGGACGTGAAAGGTCATAGGTTTCATGTGAGGAGGAAAATGAAGAAAATAAAGGCCTCATTAATAAAAAGGCTTCTGAGGATCAGTTTGTAGATTTTTGTTAGTTCAGTTTTGGATCTCTCATTTTCTAATCTCTCTCTCTCTCTCACACTCTTGGAAACTTATATTTTTCTTGGAGCACTCTCGAAGGAGTGTGGCATACTTAGGATCTAGAACAAGAAGGCAAAGGAAGAGCAAGAAAGCACAAGAGAAAATTGGGATCAACATCTACAACAATTTTTTCTTGCAGGTACCGAGTTTCATGTATGATTTCCTTACTAGTTTTGGTATGCATGACACATGCATATGGTTTCTTGGTTATGATATGTCATTGGCATGGAGGATTTCCTGGATTGACAATGGATTTGAATAGCCTTACCATTTCCTAGATAGCCATGGTGTTGTGGGTGGCTTTACTTTTATTTTATGGTTGGTTCTCATGTTCCTTATGGTTGTGGGTTGAGTTACTAGTTCCTGGAAGCCTTGGTTGGAGAAACGTTGTGGAAGCCCTGTAACAACTTGGGTTGAGTTACTAGTCTTGGAAGCCTTGGTTGGAAAAATTCTTTGGAATCCCTAGGTGGATTGAGTTACTAGTCTTGGAATCCCTACTTGGAAAAAATCAATGGAAGTTCGAAAGCATATGTGGGTTGAGTTACTAGTCCTGTAAGCCTTGGTTGGAACAAACACTCTAGATCCCTAGACAACTTGGGTAGAGACCAATATGGTGATGGTTAGTGATGTCCGACCATGAATTGGAATCAGTGGTTGAGGGTTGAGGTGGCTTGGCTTGTGGTATCCCTGGTTCGTTTACATTTGAATGGTTCCATGAGATCCCACACTCATGATTGGAATATGGCACGGGGGTGATTGGGTAAAAGAAATATTTGGTTCATCTAGTCTATTGTGAGGTGGTTCATGGAAGTCCCATACCTGGTTGGCTTATGCATTCATTAATAAGAACTCTTTATCCTTGGTATTTCATGTGTAAATATATTGGTTTATATGTGGATTTTATGGTTGTTATATCCTTGTTATTTCTGTCGGTTATATGATGGTTATGAGGATGTTTTATGATAGACTTGATGTATGGATCTCATCATATTTTGATTAGAAAATGAATGTATAATGAATGTATGACCTAATATATGATAATGCAACTATTGTGATAGAGAAACAATGCTTATTTACGAATCTTAGATAAGTATGAGACCCCTATTCTCAGTTATGTTGTTATGACATGTAGATTACATATTTGTGATATGTTTGATGAAATTCCTGTCATGGCTAGTACGGGTCCAGTCAATTCATTGATCAAATGTTTTCATTACTAATCTTGTTTCAGTGTTATTTATCATTGCTGAAGTTTTCATGAAGTTCTACGCAATGACATGAGGCCTGCCCCTGAAAAAGTGGCACAAAATATGGGGTCACTAGCTCAAAACTAGCTAAAAAATTCCATAGTCTTTGGCATGCCTTACTGTGGGAGCAAATGGAAGGCCTTAGTCACTTGCATGGCTTGTCATGGGAGCAGATGAGGGTCCATATCAGAAAATCATTAAGTAGTCTGAGGGGTTGATCACCTGGAACGATTGGTTGGCTACTAGAGGTTCTATAGCATGTGTGGAAGGCCAGTTTGGTTTCGTTATGCCATTTCCACTTCCTTAACTATACTTGGGGAGTTAAATCACATCATAGTAGCCTCTCGTCACATGTTTACCAAAGCTAACCGGTTAACTTGGGTAAATGTGGGAGGAGGGTGTTATCGAGTGGTACCATAACATGGTTCACCCCTTGGACTAGATGGATTGGTGTGTCGTTCGTGCATACATGTTGATTACATATGTGTTCCTTATACTTGTTATCTATGTGCTTTTTTCATATCCATGGCATGCGTCATAGTTGCAGTGGTTTCACCATGTGAAAAGTTGATGGTGTTGTTGTTGGATGTGGTCATCATGAGTGCATGTTAGTTGTGCATTGATCATGCATGTCAATGGTTATATGTTGTTATGAATGCATTGACATGGTGATAGTTGTCGTGAACGAGGTCATTGTATGTGGTTGGTATGGTCATGCATTGATGATGGAAATGAGATTTTGTGGGTTAAGCAAAATCCATTTTCCTTTAAAAATCGATTCTGAGGCCTGTGTGTTATGGCCCACAAAGCCTATCGAAAGCGCACTTTAGGCACTAAGCCTTTAAAACCATGGACTTACATTGGACTGTACCATATAACTTTATCAGCGCTTTTGTGTCCATTGGGAGCCTTATATATCAATGTCCAAGCCTCAACTCTTTGGGCAACACAGATACATAATACACGAGAAACATACAAAAACCTTGCTCCGAAACATATACCGAACTTCAAATTATATGCACCCGCTTCAATAACTATCGGTGAGTCTACCGCTTTAAGCTCTGTGCCCATCTCAACCTTCTCCAAACTCCAACTACTGATGACTCTAATCTCCCATCACTGATCGGCTTATCGACGATATTGCCATTTCGCTCATTGAAGTATCGACCCTTACTCTTCCATTATCGCTTGTCCCTTGCCCTTCCAATATGTGATCGCCGATCACATTTAAGCCGTCAATCTGGACTCCAAATCCGACGGTCCAGGGACATCGCTTTATGGCTGATCACTCTACAATGATGGTTGGGTCTGATAATGCTCGAGGGGCTACACCAATGCGGTAAAGGATCTGGACCATTGATCCATGGGATCAACGGCTCCTGTGCATTCTCGCCTGCTTCCCTTCTTTACTTAATCTTGCTCGCCATCGATGGATTATGTACTTAATATTGATCTCTGCCATACCACTCCATACATAGTTAACTCATTTATCAATGGATTGCAGTCACGCCTAATGGTCAATCAACATGCATACAAATGGGCTTTAAGTCATCCGACACATAACGCACAATAGAATCGAAAAGAGACATAATACGCAGACATAGAGAAAATCCATATAACACATATCTATTAAACATAACACAGTTACAGCTAAGGCATTTCAGCGTTAGAACAGTTTCTCCCTTCGCTACATTGGGAATACTTCCGGCTTTCACAATTCTATCATTCCCTCTATCTACTACTTTGAACACGTAAGTTCAACACACACACACACACACACACACACACACACATATATATATATATATATATGGAAACATTGTTGGATCAGATCACGGAAGGATCTGATCAATCCTCTAGTCAAAAGCCTGAAATATATCATATGCATGCATGCATATAACACATGGTAGATTACATTTTATAAAGTCTTCGAGACTTATCCATTTCATCTTCAAATCTGTTTTAAAATAGATTTTTCCCTGTTTTGCTCCCCTGGTCCACGTCTTCCTCTTCGCTCCACTTTGGATTCTTCCCTTTGACTAAGGGTGCTGGATGCCCCTGCATCAAACACCTGAGGCACACAAATTTATGACCTCCTAGTCATATGCTTCTCCTTGTCCTTAACAATTCTACCCACTGCATTTCCTCATTGGAACTGCCTTCATGGTCTTCTATAAGTTGCAACAACAAGTCCTCCCTGCTACCACTTACCTCACCAAGCTCTCCTCTAGACTTGGTCTTTTGGAAAGCTCTATGGTTCTATCCTCAAACCTCTTACTAACTAAAAATTCTACCCAACACTTCTTTTGCTGGAATTGTTATCTCTAAGACAACTCTACCCACAATCGCAACTGTGGAGCTGCCTCAACAAATTCTACCCAACCGCAGTTGGAAGTTATTCTTAGCTTCTCTTGAGCACTCCTTGCTCTTAGGATCTTGCTGCAATATTCTCACCTTCGGCTGTCGTTCTCTGTGTGATAGTAAGACCATAACTCTATAGCTCTATCAACTGTACCTCTTGCTCCTTCTTCTTTCTCTTTGGAATCCTTCCTTTTCACGCAGAATCTTCATCTACTCTGCTACCAAATGATGGAAATGAGATTTTGGGGCTTAAGAAAAATCCCTTTTCCTTTAAAAATCAATTCTAAAGCCTGTGGGTTATGGCCCACAAAGCCTATTGGAAGCGCACTTTAGGCACTAAGCCTTTAAAACCATGGACTTACATTGGAAGCACCATAGAACTTTATCAATGCTTTTATGTCCATGGGGAGCCTTACATATCGGTGTCCAAGCCTCAACCCTTTGTGCAACATAGATACATAATACACGGGAAAAATACAAAACCCCGCTCCGGAACATATACTGGACTTCAAATTATATGCACCCACTTCAATAACTATCAACAGGTCCACTGCTTTAAGCATTGCGTCGATCTCAACCTTCTCCGAACTCTGACTACTGATGACTTTGATCTTCGAGCACCGGTCGACTTATCGACAATATTGCCATATCGCTCATCAACGTATCAGCCCTTGCTCTTCCATTATAGATTGTCCCTTCCCCTTTCGATATGCGATCGTGGATCGCATCTAAGCCATCGATCTGGACTCCAGATCTGATGGTCCAGGGACATCGCTTTATGACTGATTGCTCTGCAATGATCGTCGGGTCCGATAACACTCGAGGGGCTCTGCCGATGTGATAAAGGATTTGGATTGTTGATCCATGGGATCAACGACTCTTGTGCATTCTTGCCTACTTCTTTTCTTTACTTAATCTTGCTCGTCGTCGATGGATTCTGTGATTAACACTGATCTCTACCATACCACTCCATACACCGTTAACTCATTTATCAATGGATTTCCATCACGCCTGATGGTCGGTCAACATGCATACAAACGAGCTTTAAGTCATTCGACACATAACACACAACAGAATCAAAAAGAGGCATAATACGCAGACACAAAGAAAATCCACAAAACACATATCTATTAAACATAACACGGTTACAACTAAGGCATTTCGGCCTTAGAACAGTTTCTCCCTTTGGTACATTGGGAATACTTCTAGCTTTCACAATTCTATCAGTCCCTTTATCTACTACTTTGAACATGCAGGTTCAACACACACACACACACACACACACACACACACACATATATATATGGAAACATTGTTTGATTGGATCACGGAAGGATCTAATCAATCCTTTAGCCAAAAGCCTGAAAGCTTTCATATGCATGCATGCATATAACACATGGCAGATTACATTTTATAAAGTCTTTGTGACTTATCCATTCCATATTTAAATTTGTTTTAAAACATATTTTTCCCTTTTATTCTCCCATAGTCCACTTCTTCCTCTTCGCTCCGCTTTGGATTCCTCCCTTTGACTAAGGGTGCTCGATGCTCCTACATTTATTAATGACTGGATAATGATCAAAATGATGATTAAATGTTGATATGATTATATATGCATTGCGGTAATCTGGTTGGTATTGCAAATGAGATATCCTCCCCTGAACTATACTAAGGTACATTGATTTGTTTATGATTTGGTTAGCTGACATAGCATGCCTTGCAGGAAGAGAAGATCAAATATGACTGGCAAGATAGTAGACTACAACTCATGATATTCTCCCTATAGATCAGATGAGCAACATGGTGAGGGATATTCTCCTAACATAACATACACTCTGAGAAGTTTGAAGGCATAAATAAGGAGTTTCAAAGAAGATAATGACCTAATCATTCAATCACAAGAGAGACTTGCTAGGGAACATGAGAAACAAGCAGAGGTTAATGCAGTGATTCTTCAGAGCTTGTCAGACTTGCAGAGACAGGGACCACTTAGAATCAGTCATGGATAGGAGGATGGGACTAATGGAGCATATGGTAGCAGGTCACATGGTGGGAACATGTTGAATATAAATGACAAGGTTAGAGATGGAAGATTCTTGGATACACCTGATAGATGAGTTCGTTGACATGGGAATTATTCTAGTTCTTGTTCAAAAAGGTATCATAGTCATCATCATTATCATCCTTACATGAGGAGTGACAGGGGATATTTTTCGAATGAGTTCAAGAAAGAAAATCCACCTACATTTGATGGAGAAATAAAGAAGTCACAAGATTTAGAAGCATGGTTGCTTGGGATGAACAAGTTCTTCAGATTACATGATTACTCAGAGAACATGAAGGCCAGGATAACGACATTCAATCTTAGAGGTAAAGCAGATATATGGTGGAAAAATGTAAATAATGTCAGAGGTATTCATGAAGAGGAATTGACTTGGAGTGAGTTTGAGAGAATATTCAGGAAGAAGTATCTATCAGAGAGGTACTATGATGACGGGGAAAAATATTTCTATGAGTTGAAGATGGGATCTATGACCAATGAGGATTACACTGGAAAATTCTTGGAGTTATTAAGGTATGTGCCTTACCTCAAGGAGGAGAAGGCCAAGATTCAATGATTTATCAGTGGCTTACTGATAGCATTCAAGAACAAGATTGAGTTTGAGGAGCCTTGATCACTAGAGGTGGTCATTCAAAAGTTAAAGCATTGTTATGAACAATCAAAGCACAAATCTGGGACTAATCCAAAATGGAAAGATAATGCAAAGAATAAAGGAAAATGGGACAAGAAACGATCAAGACCTCAAGATATAAGTAACAAAGAGAATGTGACACCACGTAGGAAGTCCAATTCATCTGATAGAGGACAAGGATTTTGGTCTGAGGAGTAGAACGAGAATGCAGGTTGGAAACCTTTGCAGTGTTGGAATTATGGAGGAGAGCATCGTAGGAAATATTGTCCACAAAGTCAGGGTGGTAGACTGCAAATCTACAGTGCTTAGTAAGCACGGACAATGGGGGATGTTGGATAGAGTATTCCTCATATTTATGAAATGTTGGATACTAGGCAGGCAGATCACCAGGCGTCTATTATCGAGATGAATGATAATATTTGTGATCAAGTTGTTTCTATTTTGATTGAACTTGGATATATTTATAGTTATGTTAATCCTGACTTAGTGGATACGTGTGGTTTGAATGAAGAAGTGCATGCAAAATCTTGGTTAATGTAGTTGGATACAAGTACAAAGAAGAGAGTTCATCATTGGGTAAGAGCTCGTGCATTTGAGTTGAATGGTATTCCTGCATCAACACATTTTAATGTATTGTCATTGGGATAATATAGTATGTTGTTGGGCGTAGACTAGTTGTATCTTCATAGGACTAACGTGGATTATTATGACAAGGATATTGAGTATTTGCATAACAATGGGGAACAAAGAGTCTTGCAAGGTAAGAAGAAAACAACATTGGTTAAAATGGTGACAGCTATGCAGGCAAAGCATAGTCACAGGAAAGGGTGTGTTCTATTCACAATTTATATTTCTAGTGACAAAGGTAGGGAATTTGATGATGTAGATGTCTTGAGAAGGTACCCAGTTTTACAGCAGTTTCAGGATGTGTTTTTTGGTAGAGATTTCAAAGTTTTTGCCTCACAGGGAAGTGGACTTTTCTATTGAGTTGGTACCAAGGGAAACACCAACGTCAAATGCACCATACAAGATGAGCACAATGGAGTTGGTGGAGTTGAAATTGCAGTTGAAGGAGATGCTTGAAAAGGGGTACATTAGGTCAAGTGTATCACCTTGGGGTGAACCGGTATTGTTTCTGAAGAAGAAGGATTGTACTCTCAGGTTATGCATTGATTAAAAATAGTTGAACAAGGTGATCATCAAGAACAAGTATATGTTTGATTTGATATTTGATCTAAGACAATTAATAAGGTATTACAGACTCGTGTGCATGGATGTGCCCATGTTATTTTGTGCAACAGATTGATAAGATTGCGAAATACACAGGCAATGAAGTAGTAAAAGAAAACATAATAGGCAACACATATAAACACAATAAGTTTAATAAGGAGTTCACCAATACTCCTGGGCTACGTCTTTGGGTCCAGCCTTTAGTGGTGGCCTCTCTACTATGTCTTCACAACAGAGGCTTTACAATAGTGAGCTCAATTTGAGTCTCACACAACATATACAAATCGGTAAGATTGTACTTGGATCCCCCAAGTCTCTTTTGAGTACACTGACTCTCGGTCTCTGTTGATTACAATAGTATGAGCCCAATCTGAGACTCAATACATGATAGGTGTACAGAGGAGTTCGCTTGAACCTCTCAAGCCTTCTCCAAAGTACACAGATTCTCTGTCTCTGGCTTAATACCTCCTTGCTTACTCTCTGTCAATTTGTGGCTTTAAAGCCAGTATGCTCGCTGACTGTTCATTTCTGCTTCTCATCTTTTCGGCTTTCTGGTTCCCCGGCCTCTATGCATTTGAATCCCTCTGTCCTGCATAATCAGTCACTATATAACGCCTCACAGGGAAGTGGCCACCTATTTCATAACGAATGTGTGTTAGTTCTCTTGGATATATTTGAAACGATCGTTTTTTCTGTTAACTCCAAGAATGCCCGCGAAACACGACCTTCTGCCAACGCATCATCCATATCGGACTTCAAATCCTATGTGATCTTACTTTATAATCTTGTCAAATCTAGTCATCCATTGGAACACATCTCCGCCATTGATCTGGGGGCCCCAGATCCTACGGTTGTCGTTCATATTGGGTGGCTAAGTAGTATGATGTTTACCTGTCCGATGTGAGCGGTTCTCTCTGTCTTCCACTGGGACGCGTGGCAATCGTTGTATGGCATCGGGCGGAACTCGGTTGAAACCCCTTACCCCTCGAAGCCCATCTGATATCCTGTGGGTTTTGTGGATTATTTATTTATTTATTTATTATTATTTTTATTTATTTTTGTGTAAAGACTAAATCTATTAAATGAAAAATAAAAATAAAATTACAAGGAGGTCGAAACCTCAGGAAAGAAGATCTGCATGCTTTTAGCCTAACAAAACTGTCCCATGATTGGGAGGACCAGTTACAATGTACAGAGAACCAGACATAGGAACCTGAATACAGTGGTAAACCCAAAATGAGAGTTGACCCCTATGACGCTATCAAAACCAACAACAAAAGACAAAATTCTATCCAAATCAGCAATAGAGCCCCAAATTTCCAGGCCACAAGGGCAGAGAACCAGACAACCAGGCTGCATAGACAAAACCAGATCAACAAAACCCGAAGCATTTGAACTTAACAGAGTGAGCCAAAATAGAATTCAGGGAGGACACGTAAGGGAGCCAAGTGGTGTTACATGACCACGTATTGGTCCAACTGCTCCTCCACAATAAGACACTCATTACCATACCAGATATCGTTGCCCTTCGCCTCGTCACCAGCGCCGCTGCCACATGGAGGATTCGACGTCGGAATCATGCCACAAGAACTTCCTTCTATGGAAACTGAAATAGAGGCCCCATGGGGCTGCCACCTGGTGGAAAAGTGACTCCAGGAGCCTCCTCTTTGACATGCAGTTTGCCATGCCTGTTGGCCTTACCTTCATCTTCCAGCTTCTGCTCGTTGCCATGGCTGCCCGCAATTCTGTGACCACCCTGATATGACTCTGCCACAGTGCGCGCTGTAGCTTAAGGCTGAGCCTCTTCCTCAGAGAAAATAATGGTGATATTTGTTGTGATAATAGGCTTGTTAAGACTGCTCTGGAACTTAAAATGAGTAGTCTGGAAAGCATTATGCGAGAAAGGTCTGCGAGAAGGGCTAGACGGAGGCGAATTGGCTTGAGAGGTATGGGGCATAGGTTGATCAAAAGAGTGAGTGGGCTGAGAATTCCCACGACCACCACGGCTCCCGCCATGATGGCTCCGCATTCTATGCCAGACCATTGCCAGCCTACGAGTGGAGAATTTAGCAGAACAGGTAACAGTGGAGGGGAGACGAGGCAGCAGGAGGAGAAACCGAGCGAGAATCAGAGAACAGGGTTGAGCAGGGGATAAGGAAAGCTGAATTCCAACATCCAACGCACCCAGGAGCCAAATGCTAATGGTTGAGATAGTTCTGTCACAAAGAAACTCTAGATGAAACAGGAAAATGTAGGAGGCCAAGGAGCGAACAATGGAAAGAAAGGCCAAATGTGCCATGAATAAAACCACAGGGGCTTGTGACGTTCGAGGTGAGCCATTAATTTGACCTGCAGGCCGACTTGCATTCGCATTATGTGAACCAGCTTGAGCCTAGCGCAAGCTTGGAGAAGAGCGCTAAGCTACAGCTAGCAGGACCACATGCCGGCATCATTAATTGACACTTGATTCACTCGCATCCGGGTCCTGCGGGTTTTGTGGAATCTTGCTCTAACGGAACCGAAACAATATTTTCCGCGTTTTTATAATTATTTCAGGTCTAGGTACTCGGGGCTTCTCTTCACTGAGAGTTTTGCCCTACGATATGCGATTAGCAACTTGTCACTAATCACATATCGAAAACTACCTCTGTTGCTTAAATTTGACCCTGCATTTGTTGGTTGGTGTCAGCGTGCATTACCATGGTCTGCCGCTCTGCATGCTAGATCGATAGCCCTCATTGAGCCGTGTTGATCGCCATTGCAACTGTCCGATGATTCCCTCCAATAGCTTGATCTTTATAAGACTTTGAATCTTTGGCATGATTTTTAAAGAGTTCATGAAAACTTAGAGAGTGTTCTAGGATCCATTTGGATCACGCCTTCCCACTGAAAAATCTTTTGGACCACCAAAAGTTGGTTTTTAAGCATCAATCAAGTGAGGATATAGATTCGTCACTTGCCCAATTGCTATCCATCTTGCACTACTTGGTTTTGAACCTTTGAGTCCAATTCTGAGGTACTCAACATCCTCTTTGCGCATAGTTCTCACCTTCTTTTCCAAAACTGTATCTTCCTGCAATTCATTGAGATATTCAGGAAATAGATCATCAATAGAAGGGAACTGGCTCTGCTCTTCAAGATCTTCAATCAATGAAGGTTCAAACAGTTTCAAGCTTTCTTCATTAACTACTGAATAGATGTGCATGTAAGTTGGCAAATCAAGGCAAAAATCATTCTCACCAATTTTCTCAATTATCTTGAAAGGTCGATACCTTATTGGCTTCAGCTTCTTACCTTCACCTTGCACTCTATCTTTGCTGATATATAGCCAGACTTGATCACCAACTTGGAAACTATGCTCAGTATGATGCTTATCATGCCTTGCCTTATACTTGGCTTGGCTTTTTTCCAATTGCTCCTGCACTGCCTGGTGAATTTCTTGGATTTGTTCAATGAAATTGGTTTCCTTGTCCACATCAATATGTCCATCAACCGCTATGTCTTTACCAAAGACAAAATCCAAGGGAGACCTTGGTGTGAAACCAAAACAGGTCTCAAAAGGAGATCATTGTGTAGAAGAATGTTTAGCCCAGTTGTAAGCATGTTGCACATAACACAAATGTTCATCCCAAAGCTTGGGTTGCTTTTTGCAATAGCCTCTGAGCAACTGGATCACTGTTCGGTTGACCACCTCTGTTTGGCCATCTGTTTTTGGATGAAATGCTATGCTCTTCTTCAGTCTAGTGTCCATCAATTCCCACAGACTTGACCAAAACTTCCCGAAAAATCCGGAATCTCGATTAGATATAATGGAAGTGGGTAATCCAAAATGAACCCATACATGCTGAAAGAACAACTTTGTTGTTTGTTCAACTGTAATATGTTTGTTACAGGGTATTAAAATACAAATTTTTCTGAACCTATGCACAATAACATATAAATAGTCGTGACCTTTTCTAGACTTAGGCAATCCCCCAACAAAGTCCATGGAAACACTTTCCCAAGGATGAGAAGGAACTAGTAGTGGAGTGTACAAGCCTAGTTTTCTATTGCTCTGCTTTCTTTTAACACACATGGTACACCCTCTTACATATCTAGAAACTGTTTCATGCATTTTTGGCCAATAACAAAACCTTTGCAGTTGTGAAACTGTTTTACTTACACCAAAGTGACCTGATATTAGAGAAGTGTGTGCTTCTCGAATTATCTTTACTCTTTCGGTTTGAGGAATGCATAACTTTCCAAAATTATACAAGAGTTGGTCCTTAACATGATAATCCAATTCTTCTACTTGTTTGGCCTGACTTAAAGTTTCATTTACATCTTTAAAGTCTATATCTTGAGCATATTATTCAATGTAGCTTTCGTGCATTACTGAGTTATGCTTAAGTATAGTAGACGCATTTATGATTGGTCTAGACAACATATCTGCAACTTTATTGTGTATGCCCTTTTTATATCTGATGACAAGATGAAATTGTTGTAGAAAACCCATCCACCTATAATGTCTTGATTGTTGCAACTTAGTTTGTGAGTGTAAATATTGAAGTGTTTGATGATCAGTATGTATAACTGTCTCTTTGCCCATTAGATAGTGTTTCCACTTTTTCACACTCTGTACTAATGCATACAATTCTTTATCATATGTGGGATAATTAACTACTATAGAATTAAATGTCCCAGAATGATAACATATGGGTTTACCGTGCTGCATCAACACTGCTCCCATGGCATAGTCACTGGAATCGGTTTCAATCTCAAATGGTCTTTGAAGATTGGGCAATGCTAGAAATGGTGCTGTACTAA